>JAPSES010106359.1:0-18453 GCA_029822895.1 Maxillicosta whitleyi | reverse complement strand
TAATAATAACAAATGTCCACCAGATGGCGACTCGTGTTTTCTCATATAGTCCATGGACTTAAGAATCTTAAAATGCTATCTTTTGTTAGCAAGATAACTCAAAAAGTTATGAACGGATACTAATGAAATTTTCAGGAAATGTTTGCTCTGAGACAAGGAGGAGCTGATTATCCAGATCACTGTCTCGATCCAATCATTTTTTTCAATTTTTTCACCTCAAGTGGGTCGGACCAGTAAAATAATAATAATAACAATAATAATAACAATAATGATGATGATGATGATGAAAAAAGGTAAAATTTTATGATATTGATGATAATGTTTATATCTACAAAGTTTCCTTAAAAATCTGAATAATATGAACTTGAAATGTATTAAGAATAACAATAATTTTAACAATGATCTGCCTCATTATATTATTTACACGTGTACATCACAACTATTACAAATACACAAAACATTTAGTAACAGGCAGAATATTGGTAAAACTGCATCTATAAAACATTTCAGATTGTTCATGTTTGTTCAGGTTATTCACAGTTTTTGTAAAAGGATAGTTTTTTAATGTAAACATTTTCATGTAATTTTCCTTTTTTTACAAAAAAGTAAAGAGAAAATTTGAAGTTGTCAATATTTATAGGTTATTTTAATACTATTCTACTGCTCTGACCACCTTTAGATTATATTGGTTTATATGTGGAACCTGAATTAAACACACACACATTCATTGACACATTCATTTTGTTCACATCTTCAGTGTGATTATAAATCTATTGTATAAATGATTAACGACCAATATATATGTTTAATAACACTTTATCATATAGACTGAAAACATCACCTAACAAACACTTTTGTCATTTGTTTTCCAATTCATCTTATTAAAGTATATCCGATTTCTAAATCTGTAATTTTTGTCTTTTAGTGGTTTTAATCATTCTGCATCTTTAACATTTCATTCTTTTGTTTTCCTCTTATTGACTCTTTCATGTGTTTTTATTTTTATTACATTTTTATGTCCTTCACACTGTTTTCATCCTGTTGCATCTTTCTAGTTTTGCCTTTTATATTATTTTTTTATACTTTTTTCATATTTTTTGATGGTTCTAACTTCTTAAACTCTTTCCACTTGAGACTCAAAAGACTAATGTTTTGTCTCATCAGGACCCGGCTGTTTTTATGTTGTTGCTACCGTCTGTGACTGAAGCATCTCCTCTGTTTCACACGGTTCAGTTGAGGTCAACATTTATTAAATACTTCCAGAGAAGACTCTTCCCTTTTTCTCTAATATATTTCACTCTGACAGTTTGCAGCCCAATAAAAACAGCTCCACTAACCATTTTGAATCTCAACCCTAAGTTTGTAACTGATTTTCTTTTCCCTGTATAGTTTTACAGTCTTATTGGATATGACATCCGAGTATCTTAGTGACACTTTAAACATATTATTTTCATTGTGAACTACTCTACTCTGCTTGAATAAAACCGACTTAATATCTCAGTAGTACCCACAGAAGTACGAACTAGTGTCCAACTCAACTGCGCAGTATATGTGTACTACCTTGTACTTCACTTAATGCTCTGTACCATAGGAACTGTAGAGTTTCTTTAACATTTCAACCAAAAATATAACATTTCTTCTGATGCTGTGTGAATGAGGAGATTTAGATTTTGTAGAGTTAAACGATAGAGTGGAATTTGTCTTTTTTTCTCACCTCAATTCCCTTATGTTTGTTCTTTTTCATTCTGCATAAATGAGGCGCTGGCTAAGTTCAGTTCAACCGTATCTGTATTCCCATGTTTGTCTGTGTTTAATGTTTATCTTGATCAGTTGTAACCGGAATGTAAATTTCCCAGTTTTGGGATCAATAAAGTACTTCTTCTTCTTCTAACAATATTATGAATGTGTGATGTGTTTTCTTATATTGCAATTGGACCTATTAAAGTCTACCTTCAGCTAATAAATACATAAATGAATAATAAAAGTGGTTCCAGGCACGAAAAACCCTGTAGTATGTAATTTATTTGCACATCAGTGATGCCATCATGTCTATGCATGCTTGTAAAAAAATGTGCCAAGTTTGAAGTAAATAAGAGAAAAATGTAAGTTTTTATAGATATTAGAAATTTCTCACATTATAACTAAAAGGGAGGAGAAAAAAAGACTTCAAAAATTCATGGAAAAAAGTGAACTTTGACCTGCTTTTCCCAAAATGTAATCCAATTTTTTCTGGGTCACTGGCAATGTATGAAGAAGAACTCTTTTACAAAACGTTATGAAAACATTTAATTACTTTTTTTTTTTTTTTTTTTTTTAACAATCTGATTTTTAAAATATCATTAGTAAAAGTGGAACTAGGTTAATGTTATCTGCTAGTTCCATAAGAATTTTAAACATTATAACATAGATTTCAGTGATATTGACAGAGAAAGACAATAAAAACACTTAATTTTTGAAAATAGATATGTATAGTGTTTTGGAGTTTGGTGAGAATTCAACCAATAATCAAAGAAAACAAGAAAGAAAGAAACAAGCAAAGAAACAAACCAAGAAGAAACTGTTTTTGTTTGTATTTACTTTGTACTGCATTTGTAATTACATGTTTCCTAAAGCTTCAAATCTATTCTCACCACAGAAACATCACATTTTAATGACCTGTTTCTGTTGTTTCAGGTCTTTTCAAATTCCTCACCTCAAAATAATCTGCTTGCATCTTATTTTCTTTTTCTTTTGTTCAATCTGCCTTTGTTTTCAATCTTTGCTTTCTTTGTGCTACAAATACTGGGAACACCAGCAGCTCCTTTCTGTACTCATTTAATTGATATTATTTTGTTGTACAACTCCTCAGGTCTGAGGGCATGACTGGGAGACAATGAGCAAGCCTTAGTGTATATGCTATGCTATGCTATGCTATGTTATGTTATTTTATGTTATGTTATGCTATGCTATATTATGTTATGTTAAGTTATGTTATCTTATGTTATGTTAAGTTATGCTATGTTATGTTATGCTATGCTATACTATGTTATGTTATGTTAAGTTATGATATGTTATGTTATCCTATGCTATGCTATGCTATGCTATGCTATGCTATGTTATGTCATGCTATGTTATGTTATGCTATGTTATGTCAAGTTATGCTATGTTATGCTATGTTGTATTATGTTAAGTTATGTTATGTTCTGTTAAGTTATGCTATGTTATGTTATGCTATGCTATGTTATGTTATGTTTTGTTATGTTATGCTATGTAAGACAGTCTTGTTTTGTTTGTGTGTATTTCATCATTTATTAATTTTCTTTATGTCGGATATTAACAGCTGAGAAGCTGAATCTCAACCGTTCAGTACATTCATATTCTAATATAGAATTTGCGCAACCTTTATTCTTTATTACATGAAACACGTATCTGAGGAACATCCTTTTGTTCTCTTTGAGAAACTGTCCATCCAGAAAAAAAACTGGTTTTAAAGGTTTTTACATGTGAACAAAGTCCTCATGTTTAAATTATGGAAATGATGCTTCTCTCATTCATCCAATTATGTCATCTCTCACAAGAACAATAGCTGTAGCAGAGAACTAAATTAAAACAGGTTGATGTTGTGATATACAGCATGGGTTTAGTATGAGAATGTGGCTCATCTATTAGAAAGGAGCAGATTGCAGTTCAAATACCCAATAAATTGCATCCTGTATTCAACTCCAGCACACAGGCAAAAGGCAGGTTCCTTAATGATGCTTCTGCAAACTCAGAATGCAGCAAACCATGCAAACAGCTGATGTGAAATACTACATTTCTAACCTCAGTGATATTCTACATAATGCTTCTATTTTGTTTACTGAAGGTTTCTGTGTTTTACTTTTAATACGTCAAACCTCATGAATTATTGACAATGTCTTTATAACCTGGTGTTTTTGTATTTGAGATAATTCTGTAGCTTAGAGGGAAAGATGGAATGTTTATTAATTAGAAAATGAACTGCAATCTGTTATCATGAAGTAGTAAGATGATAATATTTAATCAACATATTTACTTCTACACTGGTTATATGGAACACACTTGAGGTGGAGTTCATTATTCTATAGTTACACAAGTGAGAATATATTGTTTCTAAATCTCACTGTTTCCTTATCCAGTTCAATACCCCAACTCCCAGTCTGCACCCCCCCTCCCGTCTGCATCACAGATGAAGAGAAAACTACATCTCATTTCAGATTCACACAGTATACTTCCTGGAATTATGCATCACCTCACAAATAGGTATTTACTGGTAACCGTACTCACACCATGAAGTATTTTCCTGCTGCTCATTTACAGATTGATGTGTAAGAGTTCAGATGTGTTGAAAGGTGTAAGTGTGATAGTGATCAAGGATATGGTCATGTTGTTTGTATCTATACAGAGAAGGCGATGGTTTCATCAGTATGTACTGGTAAATGATTACCATCCAAACAAAATATTATCATCTACAGTATATCTGGCACTTCAGAGCTGAGGCTGTAAACAAAAAAATGAAAGAAAAAAAAGGACTGAAAGCTGTTCTCAACAGCACATTTGCTGCATATTTTAGATTATCTATTCAGTGACCCCAGGCCTGTTTTCCATATCTGAAATATACAACATAGATCACTCTGCTTTCAGAGAGAAATTTCTCTTTAGTGTCGATTTTTCACTGCGTAACAGCCCCTTCCCCCTTCACAGATGCAGCACATTTCCATCTGAATTCGTCAGCTGAGACAAGCTTTGGTTTTTATTTTATTTTTCTGTTCTCTTCTGTTCGAGGGGTTTAGGTTTCTGTTGCTGTAGAAAACAAAGTAGGATGAATAATCTCTTCCACTCCCAACAAATTAAGGTGAAACAATTCCATTATTTTGCCACTGCATACAAAGAGATATAAGAAGATGGCACTGTTTTTGGCACTATTTTTATTTTTATTTTTTTTTATTAAAGTGAGGATGTTTTTATATGAACTGTCAACTTGTCCAGTGTGTACCCTGCCTTCACTCATAGGTAGCTGGGATAGGCTCCAGCACCAGAGATGTCAATAATATTCACATTCATTCCTCAGGTATATATTAAATAGATTTCTGTAGAAGTATCAACTAAAGCTTTTTACTCAGTAAATGCATAAAAGTACTGGTTTCAAAATTACTTAAAGTATAAAAGTAAATGTAAGGTGGAAAATGCCATTAGGACAAAAGCTGAGGCGGTGCCACAGGAGCATATAGTGCACTATATAGAGCACTGGATGGATGGATGGATGGATGGGTGGATGGATGGATGGGTGAATGGATGATGGATGGATGGATGGATGGATGGATGGGTGGATGGGTGGATGGTTGGATGGATGGATGGATGGATGGATGGGTGGATGGGTGGGTGGGTGGATGGATGATGGACGGATGGATGGATGGATGGGTGGGTGGATGGATGGATGGATGGATGATGGACGGATGGATGGGTGGGTGGGTGGATGGATGGACGGATGGATGGATGGAAGTATGGATGGATGCATGGATGGACGCACAAATGGATGATTGGACGTATGGATGAATGGATGGATAATTGATGGATGGATGAATGTTTTTGCCGTGTTGATTACAGTTGACAGTTTGTGGTCTCTTCAGGATAATAAACCCATCTTACATGTATCAAATATTGACGTTTAAACATGTTGGTTTTAGCCCGGCATCCCAGTGCATGGTCTTTATGTATTTAGTCTTTATAGCTGAAGTGTTCCCAAAGTGATCTTCATTAAAATTTTTAAAAGACAAATATATTGTATGTGCAGTATAGCAACTTTACTTAATATGAATGTTTGTTATTTTTATTACTGCTCGGAGCAACAGGAGCATAAAAGTGACGTTCACTCTCTGCATTTGAATGGAGTTTGCATTTTTTTTTTTTTAACGCATGCCCATGATTTGCTTGCAAGGCAGGTTTGTTTGAAATTTATGGTTACTGGAGTGCACTTAGAGCACTGTGAGAAAGCGCCGGAAAAGGAAAATCCGTTGCTACCTTGAAGCTGGTGATGTAATCAATGAAGTCCTGGCTTCAAACAAACACTGGCAGCACAACACTGTTTTTAGACTTCTGTCCCATCCTCGGGCTTTCATGCACGCAAACAGCCTCGCAAACAAAACATGAAATATTGAATTCAGTCAGCATATTTGTTTCATCAGGAGATCAAAGCTCAACTCACTTCAGATCCGTTATAAATGCAGCTGACGGAAACGCTCTGCGGAGAGATGAGGATTTATGCACATAGCCGGCGCCTGATTGGAGGACTCTGTCGGACATATGTTATATATTCCCATCCAAAATCCCAACACTAATCCTCTACTGCCCCTGAACAGTTCAGGATTTGTGCAGTAATAAAGCATAATAATATTAGGCCCTAGGCCTATTTCAAAATGACTTACTAATAATGCTTGTGAATTTTCAACACAAAAGACAGCTGTATCACTTTGAAGACACACTGTAAAGTATCATTTAAATTTAAGGATGCTGGAATTAATCTACATCTAACTGGGGATATTAATATGAGAGGTATTCCTACATGAAATACTGTAAACAAACACAGAGGAAGAATAAATCCTGCTCCCACATGAGAAGATGCGAGTGTGTTCTCAATGTGAATTTGACACTGAGTTATCGAGTACAGTTTCAGTCTTTTTTCTCTTCCTTGTTTGATTACTGATGGGGAGGTTGGCAAGGTTAAATAGGAAATTCAACCCTCCTCATTGATGTGCAGATCAATTGTTCAGAAGGACATATTCACGTTTCAGCACTTAAATAAATGATGCATCCTACTGTACATTAAATATGATGCATTATTGATAACAGGCCCAGATGAACATGTTCTTTATGAATCAGTATTAACACATGTCTAGACAAGGGGCAGCGTGTGCTTCCAGCATTCTGATACAAACCTAAAATAACCCCCCCCCCCTAAAAGAAAAACACTTCACAGCATGATTTCAGCACTCACTTGTGACACAGTCATGAATAAATAAATTCTTTGTTCACCTTCTCTCTGACCTTTATCCAAGTCATGTGATCATGGGTTTCCTGCAGCCCCCTGCTTCATATGCACAGGCTTCCATGTACTCACAACAGCAGCAGCATGTCGGGGGGGTTGCCTGGTGCAGCCACCGTCATCCACCGTTGGCCTCTCAGCTGCTTCACTGGAGCAAAGGGCTGTTTCATGTCTTGATCAAGGGCACCTCAGTAGGGAAGGATGTGAGGTGGTATTAATATTTTCCATACACCCCCCTTTCCCCCAGGTGGTCCAGGAATTCAAATATGTTATTCTTTGATAACCGGCCCAGATTTTTGACCTCCATAATGCAGGGCAACTTCAAAAATGCACAAGATTAGACGTTTTCTTTTGGATAGGGTTTTATCCACCAATCAATGATACACTATTTAAAAGAGCTAGCAGTTTGATGTCAGTGGTTTATTGACACTCTTAATCTGGAGCATCTCCCAAGAGGCCACCATGTACACAGAGCTTTTTTCACTTCACTTTCATTAACTGGGGGGTAAGGAGCTGTATAAAGCCCCTTTCACTCTTAAAGTGAATGCGTTTTAATTAAGTTGACTCAAGACATTTATCCGGTCTGTTTTCTGGTTCAATGTCATGACCTCTGTGAGTTTACTGAAGTTTTTCAGCAAAAAGACCATGAATTATGAACTTCTATATTTTTTGAGATAACGTAAGGCAGGTTTATTTGTAGAGCAGATTTCAGCAACAAGGCAATTTAAGGTGATTCACACAGCACTTTGAAATATGACAGGGAAAAAGAGACACATTTAAAATATTATGAAAGAAACATTTAAAAGGCAATTAAGAACAAAACAACAAAAATATAAAAACACACACTAATTAAAGAGTTCCAGGTCAAAGTTTTGATAGAGAATATAAAATGTAAAAAAGTTAAAAGCCTTTTAGTCAAAAGCAGCAGTGAACAGGTGAGTCTTTAACCTTGAAACAACTCAGACTCTGATATTTTCTGGTGGTTTGTTCCCGATATACGGAGCATAGAAACTGAATTCTCCATGTTTAGTTCTGACGTTTGGAACAAAGAGCAGAGCTGCACCTGACCACATGAGCGGTCTGGATGATTCATACTGGACTAGAAGGTCTCTGATGTATTTTGGGCCTAAATCATTCAGTGCCTTATGCAAGCAAGAGAATTTTAAAGTGTCTTCTTTGAGAGACAGGGAGCCTCAGAACCTCAGAACTGAATAGAGACCTCAGAACTGGACTGACGTGGTCCACTGTCTTGGTCTTAGTGAGGACTCGAGCGGCAGCATTCTGGATGTTCTGCAGTCGTCTGATAGACCTTTAAGGCAGAACCAGAGAAGATACTGTTAACAGTAGTCAACTCCACTAAAGATAAATGCATGGGCAAGCTTTTCAAGGTCCTGCTGCGACATCAGTCCGTTAATCCTAGGAATATTCTTCAGGTGATAATAAACTGATATTGTAATTGTTTGTATGTGATTTTTAAAGTTCAGGTCTGAATCCATGACGACACCCAGATTCCTGGACTGGTCCAAGGTTTTTAACTGAAGTGTTTGGAGCTGGAGGTTGATTTTAAGACAGTCCTCGTTGGGTTAAAAAAAATGACGACCTCAGTTTGTTTCTCTGTTTAACTGAAGAAAATTATGAGCCATCCATTCAGATACTGGCTCCATGCATTGTATGCATGATGCAAGGTAAGATAATGTAAGATAATGCAAGTTAAGATAAGATAAAATCAGATAAGATAAGATAATCTAAGGTGAAACAAGATAATGTAAGATAAGATAAAGTAAGATAAGATAAAGTATGATAAGATAAGGTAAGATGAAGTATGATAAGATAAGGTAAGATAAGATAATGTAAGATAAGATAAGGTAAGATTAGGTAAGATAAGATAACATAAGGTAAGGTAAGATCAGATAAGTTAAGATAAAGTATGATAAGATAAGGTAAGATAATGTAAAATAAGATAAGGTAAGTCAAGATAAGGTAAGGTAAGATAACGTAAGATAAGGTAAGGTAGGATAAGAAGGTAGACAATGTAAGATAAGATAAGAGAAAATGTCATAGTTAACAGCAGGAAGTGCAATGAAAAAGAAAGGTAGAAACAACACAAATTAGAAATATAGAAAAATATATATTTGGTATTATATAAATATTTATATAATATAGAATTAGAATTCAAATTCAATAACATTAACATATTTACATGTTTTTTTTTTTTGTTTTTTTTTTTTTTGCCACAAATGACTCTGTACTAAAATATATGTGAAACAAGACAAGATAAAACAACGTAAGATAATTGTTGTTGTTTAAAAACAATGAAAAACTTTACACCAACTGTAATGTTAAGACCACTGACAGATGAAGTGGTAATAGTGTGCGTTTGCCAGTAGGTGGGATTTATTTGACAGAAAGTGAGTATTTATGTGTTGGACTCAGGGAAATAGTGCTTTACTGAGTTGAGTCCAACACAACCTGCAGTTTTGGAGACGCTCTGACCAGACATTTGTCATTAAAGTTAATTAAATCCACTTTTTGCTGCTCCCAACGCTTGAGCTTTTAAGGCTAAATAGTCAATGATTTTGAAATACATCCCCCTAAAATGTGCCATTGTAACACAATGATCCACAGTTTTACCACATCAGTGTAAATCCACTGTGTTACAATGATATCGTATTTACTTCTAAATAAGTGACAGGTCTTTAATGTGTCTTTAATCTTTTATCTTTTACAGTTTTTTTTTTCTTGTTTCTCATTTTGTCATTTTTGTCTGGTGTCTATTTATGACAGAAATCTCTCTGCAACTCATTTTTCTACTATTTTAATTGGGCAAATGAATGCACATGTAATTATATCATTATATACACTGCATGGCCTTCAAAAAAATCGCATGCAATATTTTTTTGCACCGCCTTTAGCTTTGATGTCAGGACACATTTAGCTACTACGGCATCCTCTACACCACGCAACACTGATGTAACGTCACAATATATATTTTTTTTATATCTGTAATACCATTAATTTTTTGACAAGATGTGATATTGATGAAATAGAGTAGGACCACTGCTTAAACTCTTCTAATGCACATCTCAAAGATTCTCAGTAGGTTTAAAAGCAGCCTTGCATTATCCCATCTTTACGCTCTCTATCTAACTGATGGTTGTTGTGCATCAGTTACAACCTGTTTCAGCTGAAACCTATTAATCACTGTTGTAAATATGATTAAAGTTATAAGGACCCACTGTGACTTGTGCAAGTTCCCAAATGGATTTGTCTCTCTATTAAACCTTTCCTGATTGATTTATCACCATTTATTATCATATTATCCTCTCTATTTTACATGTTTTCCAGTAAAAATGATTTATTTTCCTATATTTAATTCACCGATTGTGTAGATGTTCATAAAATCTCAAAAGTAAATTCAAAGGTTATTGAAAAAAAGCATCATTTTCAGTCAAATATATCATTAACTGAACATAAAAGAAGAGTCTCCATCCACTGTCATTTATCAGACTATGTGGGTTTTACTGTCGAATCAATGGTATAGAACAGGGGTTGCATGTTACACATCACTTCTGTCTTTTTATCTTTTATCTTCATGTCTTAGTCTTGTGTCTTTTATGTCATTTATATTTTCCTCTTGTGTTCTTTACTTCAATTTTGTGTTTCACGTCATTGTATCTTGTTGAATATATCACACAGTTTTTGTCTTTTATGTGGTTTTTGGGTTTTATTTTTCATCTTGTTCCATCTTTAACTGTGTCTGTCTCATTATACAGGTACAAGGAAAATGCCTCAGAGAATTTACAAAGTTAGGGCAACTTCGGCCAAATATAGTGTAAGATTCTATTGAAGATTACTGCCCTATAATTTAGATTACATTGTTGTTTTTTTTTTTTGTGTAAAACTTACATATTTATTATATATATTTGAAAGTACTCAGATATTATAACTGCATAAATCACAAGGACATCTAAAAACTCATGAAAGAATGGGTTTTTAAACTTTAACATGACCTCTCAAGTGGGTCGGATCAGTAAAATAATATGAATAATAGAATAAAGAACTAATAAACAATGTAGACTCCAAAGTTTTCTCTATGTTTTTGAGTGAAAAAAGTAAAATTCTGTAATGAAAGTGTTTACATCTATGAACTGTACTTGAACATAACATGAACAAATATGAACAACCTGAAAATTCTTAAGAATAAATGTAATGTCAACAAATAGATCACTGTTAATCTACAAAAAACATTTAGTAACAGGCAGAATATTGATAAAATTCCATACACTTCTCTTAAGATATTTCAAGTTTTTTTGTAAAAATTTAGTCTGTAAACGTGAACATTTTTACACTAAAACTAAGAGGAAAATGTGTGGTTTTCCTTATTTATTGTTTATTATGATAGTATTTTACTGTTCTGATCCACTTTAGATTGAATTACCTAAAATGATTTGAACAATATACAATACAGTGGCTGTCATGTTTTGACTGTGCATTTGGTTATTTGAACATTCCCTTGAAATTATGTTGATTACGTCCATTGTGGTTGTCATGAGGCTAAATCCACGCAGCTCTGTGTTCGTGCTTGTTGGAGTATGGATTCAAATCCTCATTAATGGGCAGACAGCAGTGAGTACTGTCTTGTCCAGGAAAACAAATCAACATGCAGCTGTGCTCCGTTTTTATTTATTTATACATCACAGCTGTTTGCTACATTTTTTTGTGACTCTCCGCAGTGACACACAGGTGCAGGGAATAAGAAGTCAATAGCAAAAACAAAGGATGCAACAACACACAACAATGTTCCGAGCAGTAGTTTAGTTTTCAGTGTACAAATGGGAAAAAATGACTTTCAATGAAATGTGCTCTGTCAAATATATTGATCACTGCGTATTATATAGTAATACATTTAATAATACTTGTACTTGTAATAGTAGTAGTATACCTACACAGCACATATACCAGTGTTAATTTAACACCATAAAGTGTCTATATGTGTCCACACTATGTGGTGTAAAATAAAACTTTCAAAATTATGATTTAACAACATAATTTTAACAAAAACACCACACACAGTGTTGTTTTAAATCAATGTGGTGTTAATACAACACCAACACTGTCTATTTAACACTGACACTGACAGTTTAACACTCCCATATTCGCTGTGTACTATCTACTCATTGCAATAATAGGCACCGTATCAGTATGACTCTTGTGTTAATGACAGACAGTTGAGTGTATGTATGTATGTAGGATGTATGTGGGATAGGCTGGATGTGGTTTTTGTGGAATATATCTTATGTGCATCTGCTGCTGTGTCGTTGATGTGATGGTTTTGTGCAATGTGTGTCATGTGTATCTGCTGCTGGACACCTTAATTTCCTTTCAGGATCAAGAAAGTATCTCTACTCTATTACTCTACGCACTGTTAATACTTGTTATGTAGTAGTAGTACTAACAGTGATGGGCTTTTGTTCTGATTATTGGTAATTATACTATCACCAGCTGATCTACTTTACAGTTCACCTATCTGTGCATCAATTACATTCATGTGTCTCCCCTTAACACCCTCCCTGCCCCCCTTCTCCCACTCTTGTTTTCTCCTCTTTCACCCTCTCTCTTTAACCCAGGGGTCTCAAACTCATTCTGTTTCAGGGGCCACATTCAGCCTGATTTGATCTAATTATAAAATAATAACATAATGACTGTAATAATAATAATAATAATAATAATTTGTTTTAGTGCAAAAATACCCCATTAGCATTACCCAAATGAAAAACATGTGAATAATGTGAAAAATAAGTGCAATTTTAACAGTATTATGCCTCAACTTAACATTTATGCATATGCATTATGAATAGGATCTACAAAGACACTAAACATTTAGTAACTGGTAGAAAATTGTTTAAATTGTGCTTAATTTTATTTAGACATTTCAGGTTGTTGACATTAATTCAGGTTATTCAAATTTTATTGTTTCTGGATAGTTCGTTAATGTAATATTTTCACAATTTAATGTTAGTTTTTGCACTAAAACAAAGACAAGTATATATATATATGTATTTATGTATGTATACGTGTGTGTGTGTGTGTGTGTGTGTAATGTAATTTTTATTTTCATCAAACAAAGAAGAAAATAATGAGTCCTTATTTTTTGTAGTATTATTTTATTGTAGATCATATTGGTCTGTACGTGGAGCCTGAACTAAAATGAGTTCAAAAGCCTTAACTGTGGAATTTTGGCACTTTGCAATTTCATCCCACGGGCTGGATAGGAACCTTTGGCGGGCCACGTTTGGCCCCCGGGCCACAAGTTTGAGACCCCTGCTTTAACCCCAGCTGGTCAAAGCAGATGTCCATCCTCCAGGACTCAGGGTTTGCTTCAGGTTTCTGCTGCTAAAAGGTATTTTTTCTTTACTGCTGACAGCGTTCACAAGTGTTTGCTCCTGGAGGATTCTGTTGGTTTCTGTAAATAGGCTCTATATGTATGTAAGTGCCAGGAGATTACTTTTGTTATGATTTGGTGCTACATCAATCAAATTTGATTGATTGATTGATTAATTGATGTATATTACGAAGAAGTTGCTCCATTGAACAATCTAATCTCATTCTGTATTCTGTTTCATTTTTTAGCAGTTTCTCTTTTTATTATTCTCTCTTTTTAGACTCCTTTTACACAATTTCTTTTAATATTATATTTGTTTTACTTTTTAGTTTCTTTTTAACCTGTAGCCCTTTGAGATCTTTGGATGTAAATGGCAATATAAATAAAATGCATTATTATTATTATTATTCTTTATACATGCTAATATAGCTAAAAAAAAAATATTCAGATGCACGAGTGAGGCACACCGAATGTTATATATAGACTTAAAAGTGGAGATTATGTGCAGTATTAAGGAAAACCTTCCAGGGTGTGTACTCTGTGAGGAATAGAACTTTAGGACAAACCACATTTCTTCAACATCAGTGAGGTGAATTGCTTCAATAAATTGTGGCAAGAAAAAAAAAAAAAACAGAAAAAAAAAAAAAAACACCTTAGACAAACATTGATTTGGCCAAGGAGTGAAGCAAGTGTTATTGTTGCATTGATTTCTCTGCTTCTTTGTTTGCCACTGATCAAGTCCTAAGTACAGGCCCACCTTGAGAGTGAAAAGTGTCAAAGCTTTTACAGTCACCTGAAGTATCTGTGCGAGGGTACATAGCTACAGGGCAAGGTAATCCCACCGATCTATCTCGGCATCTTTTACAGCTCATTTGGTTGCAGGTCATTTTGGCAGCAGACTGAGCACCGCTGTCCAAACATCCTTCTCTCTGACCACCCCCTTAAAACCTCCTGATGCCCTCCAAGGCCAGATTGGATATATTACCTCTCCAATGTGTTGTGAATTTACTCCAGTGTCTCTATCCTTCTAGATGTTGTAGATTTTGTAGTTTGACTCTAATACTATATTTAAGCAAATTGTATCAAGACAGGATAATCAGTACTATGGGTGGTTTGCAATTTACTTCCAAATTATAATAGATTACAGATTACTTGTTAGTGTTAAAAACTGTTAATATTACCGTCTCAGAATTGTAATGTGTTACCTAACTCCTACATTACTTTTGGCATGAGCGCAATAGAACCCAACCCCATCAAAGTCAGATAATACGCCCCCCCACAGACATTACAAGTGATAGGAGAGCCTTGGGATGCATTAATTTGAGCCCCAAATTATATATGGACGGATAGCTCAGTAAGGGCGCACTCACACTCGTGTTGGCTAGGATGGTCTAGTTGAAGCCGTCCAGACTTAACAGCAGGGGTCTAATCCCGGGCCAGAGAATTTTCACTCACATTAGCAAAAAGCCAGCCCAGTTCCACACAGTCAACATGTCATCACGTTATTGACCAAATTTGCATAGTGGGATGTAATCAATTCAATGACAAATATGGGGAATGTGGTCAGCTTGTCCCTGAGGATGCGGTCGAGGTCGCTCATACCGCGGGAAGCGATCTAGTTCTTCAGCCTAGGAACCAGAACCCTGGACCGATGCCTTCACCTGCAGAGACTGGAAACACAGCTTCGTTACTTTGTCCTTTACACTGAACCACAGATCTGCAGAGCCGTTCCACTCCAGCTGTTGTTATTGTTGCTGAAGTTTACGCCGCATATGTCATCGTTTACCTCTACGCGCAAGTTCATGCAACTGGACTTTAGCAACCGGACTTTGGGGAAACGTGCTGGCAGACCTCTTCCAACCTAATTGTTCCATGCTTTTTTCTGGGCCACTTTTGCACTGACTAGGCACAAAGTCTGGAATTTGAAGCCAAATGGGCCTAGATCCAGACATAGGGCCCAGTGTGTGTAAGCCCTAAGTAACACTACAGTCTACAATGTTTGTATCCCACTAGGAATGTTTGCATTCTTTCAACATTTCATATGTTCAAACAGGGGGCACGGTGCAGAGGACAAGAGATAAATCTGCAGTCGGTAAAGAATCCTAACTAATCGTGGAAACATTAGCTTACCTTTTCATTGATCACAGGGATCATGCTAATGCTAACTAGCTTCTGTAAAGCAGGGTTAGGATTAGTAATGAGCATACGTTCATGTAGACAATGGGCTGTCTTCTGTCTTTCCAACAGGAAATAGAACTTTACAAACAATTTTTGATTGTTTAAGGTCTCATGGTCTTGCTGTTTTTTGTTTTATTTTTTCATTTGCACGATTTAATTACAGGTGAAAAGTGTGTTGTAGCGCAGGTGTTATTGAACATGTACTGAGTAAAGGATTGCTGAAAATTGATTAGTAATGCCTTACACACATTTAATAGGGCTTATTTATTTTTATTTCATTGTAATTTCTTCTTCTTTTTCCCCTCTTTTTCCCTACTTGCTCTAGTTATTGTTCCCGTTATAATAATCACCATTGTTGATATTGTTGATATTCTCTTGTGAGGGTCATCGCCATCTTCTTCGTCCTTTTTCTCCCCCCTTCATTCTCTCCTTCTCTTCTTTTCCCTGCTGTTCTGTTATGTCAGGTCCGACATCAAAATGTAATTCAATGAAACTCAAAATAAAGACAGTAGAATATCAAGGGGAGCTTCATATACACATAAGTTTCCCTTTGCAAAGGAAATTTGTTCTGCACAAAAAGGCAGGCAGACTACCATTCTGCTGTTATGATGCTGGAAAAGACAGGTTTAGAAAGAAAAAAAAGTAATACCTTACACTACTGAGTTACAGCAAAATGTAATCTGTTACTGTGATACATTACTTTTGGAACATGTTACTCCCGACACTGCATGTACTTCATAGATATTGTGGAAGGTTGTTCTTTTCTTGATTTAACAATAAGTTTTATGACAAGTTGTTGAAACTGTGCTACATTTCCCAGTTTTGCTGCCCTTCTGCTGTGACTTCAGTAATTTATTGGTAGATTTAGTAGCTTTTCCGCCCGCTCCAGCAGCTTTATTTCTCAAGTGACCGATGTACAATGTCGAACAATGTCAGTAAATCTACACAGATTATGTATGCTTTACTATGCAGAAAGGTTTGTAAGTAATGGCAGTGCTTTATTGTTCACTTGAGCAGTGGGTGATTTCCTCGGAAGATGTGAGTAGCTGTAGATGTTCAGTGAGCTAAACATACGCAGAAGTTTAATTTTTCAGAGTCTATTACAGTTGTTTTATACCTTACAATTTCACCATAGTGACACAGGGCAACAGAGGAAAAATAAAAGAACTGGACTGTAAAATGAAACAGGATATCACATGCTTTTATGTTTGTAATTCTTTTTTATTTCTTTTTTCCACCAAAAAAAACCAGTATACTTTCTATATTGTATCAAGCTATTCGAGCGTACGTAAAGCAGTTCCAGTGTCTTCATGGAAAATAGTGCAATAAAGTCAAATGTACCATACATGTTCAGCAATAAAAATCTGTGTGTAAGAGGAGTGCTGCTTGGTAAAGGCCTGTGGTGATAAAGAAAATACAGCAGAATAAAGTTTTATAACATCTAGAGGACAAGGTTAAAGACAATGATTACAGGATTTTCATGCCATTGGTGTTACTGATTTTCTGTCAATGGGTAATGTTATTTTTTTTTTAATATATATTTTCTGAAATGATCTCCTCTTATGAATTGTTCATTGATATTTTGCCAGCAGCTATTATTAGATGATACTCTTTCACACGCAGAAAGGTGGTTAATAATATGTAAAAAAATAATTGAAAAAAAAGTAAAGAAATACAGAAATATAGAAAACTGAGAAATTTCATTAAAAAACCATTCACCAGTGTAAGCCCATTGTATGCTTGTGTAAATAATGGATGTGTGTGATGTCAATATTTCTGGGACCTCATTCTTTTTAACTGTAATATTTCAATACCTGTGCATCAGCAATTCAGTGTTACAGTTGCACAGATATATATTCATTGAATTTTAATGTTACTGGTAGCCCTTGGTAAAGGTTAGAGAAAGATACCGGACTGGTTTTATTACAAAAAACCCCAACAAAAAACAAGATATAATCAAGAAATAACAACTAAACCACAGTGTTTACTTAAAAATAGTCCAGAGATTGAAGGATAGGCAGAATTCACCCCAACTTAAACTTAAAAACAAAACAAAAAGGAAAACAAAAACAGGGAAATAATGTTTAGGTGAGACTTGGAGTTGCCCAATGACGGTACTTGTTTCCTGACAGCTGTTGTTAAGTTGAAGATGTAGAATTTTTGGCTCTTTCCCTGAATTGGGTGCCTTACCATTACGTAAAAAATAAATAAATAAATTTAAAAAAAATAGGTCCTTTCACATGAAACAAAAAATAAAATGCACAAACAACAACAAGCACAAATGAGGGTAATCTTCATGATCAGCTCTTTCAGTGAAATTACTGGGGAAGTGTAGTTTTGCTACTGAAACAGAAAGAAAAAAAGAAAATGCAGCCCATGGGATGTTTTCCATGACCCTCATTTCTCCTTCGGTCTCTGCTGCATTTTGCCCCAGCAGTGTTTGCCTTTTCAGTAGGAAACTCACTGTCATTTCCCCCCTGTGGAAGTAATTTTCCATGCAGACTTTTTGTCAGGACAGGCTGTAGGACCCTGTTACCTCACCTTTGTTCAAGGAGCAAAGTGCCTGCATATCAGTGCGCATTATGTGCTCCTATATTTACATCCATATATGAGCACACACTGATGTACAGGTTGAATATGACATAAATGTGCAATCAAAACTTCTGTCATTAAACTAGGGCAGATTTGTTAATGCACTTGTTTTGAATATTTCACTCACGCTAACTAGAAAAGCCTTCGGAGAGTGGAGACCTCCGCAAAGTGCAACATCCCCCCCCTTCCCCCACCACCACCATAAATATTAGTCCCTCATTTATTTGGACAGCATTTTAAGATTCTTAAGTCCATGGACTAT
>JAPSES010106351.1:0-18454 GCA_029822895.1 Maxillicosta whitleyi | reverse complement strand
CTTCCGGATCACCCCCAAAAGTTAATCATTTCTTTCTTGTGCCATTGCCAACAAATCCTGAAAATTTCATCAAAATCAGTCTATAACTTTTTGAGTTATGTTGCTAACTAATGAACGAACGAACAAACAAACAAACGCAGGCAAAAACATAACTTCCGTGGCGGGGGTAATAAGAAAGTTGTATAATTTTTGTGCTTCTCAAATTCACCCAGTGCGCCAGATGTGAATATTTGGTGGGCGGGTTTTGGTTTTATTCGACACCCCTGGTTTACAGTATTTATGATCAGACTATTGTGGGTCAAATTAAGCTACGGTGGGGTACAGCGCACGTAAACATGTTAAAACCACTGGAGTTAATATACCTGGGTGACCACATAGTCAATCAGTTTGGAAATGTAAACCAGTAAAACCTTTACTGTCTTGTGTTCCTGAAATTCATGTTTTATTCATGTTTTATTCATGTACCACACCTTGTGTCTCTTTGCTTTGTTTGTACATGTATAGGTCATTGTCAGCATATGCACACGTTCTTAAACAAGGCAGCTCACGTTGACAGAAAAACACATTTAGATGCTAAGGTCATGTTAATGTGTGTGGTTTTTTTATAGAACAGGTCAGCTAGTGCACAACCTCTGTCACTTGGATCTATGGTCTAATAATAGGGAAAAGGAGAATTCATGTAACCCTCATTCCCTGATATTTTTTTTTTTTTCGGTTTATTGCCGCTCTGAGCACAATCACCATTGAACCCCCTTAAGGATAAATTGAACCAGCTTTGGTGTTCTCCTAACTTTCCTCTAAGTGACATCAACAAGGTACATTTTTAATTTTCTGGCTTATTCGATACCAATAACTATTGTAGCTTTGTCATTGTGACCATGTTAATGTGCTGACTTCAGCTTGTGGGTCAAACCGCCTCTGTGGTTCACAGCTTTAAAAAGAACCCACTGGGGAATGTATTATGTATTGATGAATTGATTTTATTTTCTCCGGTCTTCAGAGTGATCAGGGAATACCTAGGAACTATTAATGCTATTCTTACCAAGGAGGCTGCATATAAACTGAGTAAATCTTATCTCAGATGGTGGAGATTAGAGTTTATTAAACATGTAAGAGGTTTTAAAGTCACTTTTTGTATAGATTTGTCGATGGGTGCTTCTATGAAACTGGGTACAGTTTGGTACCTGCTTTTGTAGACCCAATAATAACAGAAATTTAGACACATTTCCCCCCAGGATGTACCTAATGATGATGTCAGATGAATGAAAAAAAAACGAAACATTACGCTCTTGCTCTGAGGAATCCCAACAAAAATACACATTTAATAAAATATTGGGGCCAAAATGAGGACATGAAAAGCTACATATGTGCATTTGATCTGGAACACATGGCTTGAAATTGTCTTATATACTGCTATAAATATAGACACTATGTTAAATGTGACCATCCTAAATTTTTCTAATCCAGACATGCAGATTTTTCACAAGTCTCATTCCAGGTTTTGTGTGTAACCCATCGTGTCCACTTGTGTCACATGCAGAACCTGCCCATTTTAACACGTATAAATCATATTTGATTTTGCACCAGCAGTCATTTTTTTGTGAAACACTCTGTCTTGCATAATTACTTCAATTCCCAAAATGTACATGCGAGAGAATGAAAAGATATTCAAATAATAGTAGCGTGTAACTTTTGTGTCCTTTTAACCATGTTACATGCAGATTTTTGTATTAAATATAAAAATGTGTTTTATTCTGAAAAAAAATATTTCTCTTTTATCTTTGTGAATATTTTTTTTTTAATAGACCCAAAATTATTAATTTTTTAATTATAATTTTTTTGTATTTGTTTGGTTCTTTTTTTTTGCCTGCCTGTTTTTGATTGTTAATACCTTTAAAAACCAATAAAGACAAAGTGATTTAAAAAAAAAATGCTTCCAAACTTGCTTCATAACATTAATCTCCATCTGTTTTGAATATTTAGCCCCATGTTTTTAGGAACAAGTTTCATAGAAACACCCATATATATGTATATATAACTATAACTACAGACTGTATTGACTGTGGTTTATATTAAATGACCCAACCCAAAATAAATGAATAAATAAATGCAATTAGAAAATACTGCAAACACGTTGAAGTAGACTCCGCTTGTATCATTTAATGTTTTAGTCATGCTTCAGTTGCTTTTAGGTAAAAAAACATAAACAGGACGCCTTAAGTCATAATTCTGTCATATCCATCCTCTGGAAAGCTACGAATTATTAGCAACAACCCCTTTTATATTGATGATTTTTCTTACTTTCCTGTTTACTTATTTAGTCCTAATGCTTTTACATTTACAGGGACTGCAGTGTCTAATTTAATTTAATTGGTTGATAGGATGGATAAGGACATTTTACAGATATAGAGATTCACTGGGTTCTTTTTCTTTAGTGTCGGCCAGTGACTGCGACTCAGAAGAGAATGCAGAGCTGACCTATTACACCCTGAGTCCAGACTTCACCATATCTCCTCATGGGACCATCTTCCCCGCGGGTCCTCTGGACTTTGAGCGACCCAATCATCTGTATGAGTTTGTGGTGATGGCCATCGACAAGGGGGATGTACCCCGCACTGGCACGACCACAGTACGGATCCGCATGGTTAACGTCAATGATGAAGCCCCTGAGTTTTCCCAGCACATGTAAGTAAGAGTGATGCTAGTTCTGATTTTAAGTGTCTGTCCAGTTTCTTGGAATAAGGTTTGACTGCATGTAATGAAACTCAAGGTGATGGATAATAGGAGCTGGAGTAAGCCCTCTTTACCCTCCAATGGATTCCTACGCTGTTGTTGCAGGTGATATAGTAGAAAATGACAGATCCTGTGGCGGGTCAGGCTACATTACACCGGTGTGGTATGAAGCATGTGAACTTCAGAGTCTTTCACTGTACAGGGAAGCACAGATGTAGACTATCTGGGCCAGACTTTTGAGGTTAATTTCCTTTATGTGTCAGGTCGATCTGAGTTTCTATGCACACATATTTGGATGATTTTTTTTTTTTTTACACCATTAACACTTTTGAACCGATGTGTACAATGTCTTGCTTTCATTCTGGAAAAAAGGCTAATTTTAACATTCTTGAGAGTTTTCACAGCATAGTTGAAATTTACAGATTCCTAACATTCAGTTCAGTGCATTATTGGTATTTTTAGTATTTGTACACAATCTGATAAATGACTTCTTCAAACATTTAATAACAACTGTTTGAGTATGACTTAGTTGCTACACATACTTTTATATATATTGTATGTCGTGACGAGAAATATAGATGGAACAGATTTTAGTTAAAGAGTGTAAAAAAAGGCAAAGCATTCTGGTTTTTTTTTTTCAGAGGTGATATATGCTTTTAGCGTACTGTAATTTTTCTTGACATTTCATAAAATAAATTACTAATAGGAAAAAAATAGATAATTGGCCAATTAAAAGATAATGAAAATGAATAACAAAACCTTTACTCATCTCTGCTTTGGATTAAGTTTAAGTGGTTCTTTACTTTTACATGAATGTTTTTTTTAAATTTATTTTTGTTTATTTTCAGAAACCTTATTTTCTGAATCCTCTACCTGGGTGAGGTACAGTGATGTAGTTCAACTGGCTGTTTCCACACTGTTTTTTTTTTTTTTTTTTTAACATTGTCTTGGTACTGTTGAGGCTTAGTAGTTCAGGAGTGCTTTTAAGTAATTGTGTGTAAAAAGATAATCTGCTGAGTGTTTTTTTTTTTTTTAAATTAATCTCTGTCACGGCACAAGCTGATCTAAAATTAAGGGTACATCAAACACTCTAACAGCCAAAGCTTCAGTTTTCTACTTAGTGTGTGTAGACGAGACAGAAAGAGAAAGCTCGACTGTCCTGTCTTGTCAGGTCAGCTACTCACAGCTGCTTCCCAATTCAACATC
Source organism: Maxillicosta whitleyi (assembly GCA_029822895.1). Lineage (NCBI taxonomy): Eukaryota > Metazoa > Chordata > Actinopteri > Perciformes > Neosebastidae > Maxillicosta > Maxillicosta whitleyi. The sequence continues at coordinate 14,515 of JAPSES010106351.1, read as the reverse complement.
GCAGCTGCTGTTACCCACAATTCCACCGCTTTTCCCCCCCAGTGTCGCTGCGGCGCCTGCATCTTTTAATTGGTTGATTTTCTGGCAGAGAGCTGGGCAGATTGGTGAGGCAGGGTCAATCAGCCATGCCCACCAGCACTCTCAGGAGGCCCTGTGTGAGAGAGGGTGTGTGTGGATGTTTTCTCCTATATCCTGGTGGGGACGTTGACCTGAATTTTCACTTACTCATGAGGATTTTAGAGACTGAGATAAAGCATGTTCTGTGAGGGTTAACACTTGATTTTAGGGTGAAGTTTAGAATCATGTTGACATTAAGGCCAGGTCAGGTTCAGTCACAGTGGTAGGGCAGGGGGATATATTATGTCACTGAGCGTTCTCACAGGGATAGTGAGGCAAGGCTGTGTGTTCAGTAATTGAGAAGAGCCCCAGCCAAGTGGAGTGTTGGTATGGACAGAGTGATGTAGTTATAAAGTGCATTCATGCATCATGCATCTGATATGCATGCGTTTATGTTGTTTATATCGGGAGTGGATGAGCGTTTTTGTGTGTGCGTATGATGGGGTGTATTGATTTACTGTCAGCGACAGCAGAATAATCAGTCTTTCTGTAGTCCTCAGTCCTGTTGTACAGCTACCACAAAAAAATGTGCCACTCAGACACACACTCTTACATATATGTCCAAATGTTGTTCCAGAGTCATCCATGCAGGCTAACATGCATGCACACACGCACACACACACACTTGTACACGCGCTCACACACACATATAGATATATACGTGTAGACAGTCACGCAACTCTGTGCAAAAGCACTAAGGGCAGAAAGTGCAAACACATATGTTATGTTTTTGAGGAAACAGATGCAGCAGAGACAGTTTGGGAATATAAAATGTATGAATGCAAAATGTATTACACTCCTTGTAGGTCTGCTGTGTTTGCCAGTGTCAGTGCTGAGGAGACTTTTTGTCCTTATCCATGTATGTGATGGATATAGAGAGAGAAAGAGAGGGAGGGAGGTCATTAAATATATCATTATCCAGGCAGAAAATCTGGCCTATTTGGATTGATTCTTTGAGTTGGAAGCATGTGATAATGACTATCCATGTGTGTGAGATTGGGTGGGTTTTTTTTTTTTTTGTTTTGTTTTTTTGTGTGAGTGAATGTAGGTTTCAATTCTAGAAATTATACTGAATTGTGTATGAAGCAAGTCTGACTATTTTTTTTTTTTTTTTTTGGCAGCTACTGATGGTGTTTATGGTTGTTATTGACTGGCGATTGAAGTAAAAAGAAAAGAGTGATGAAGAAAGGAGAATGACAGCATGACAGTGAATGACAGAATGGCTACCTTTTATCTATAGTATCTGTTGTCACTTTGCCATCAGAAGACAATTACTATACCTACCATCACCTGTGTGTTGCCACGGAAACCACCCCAGGGAGACATTGGCCGATGACATGGACGATTATTGAACTGTACATGTAACCTACATGTGTGTGCCCAAAGAGTTAGAAGTAAAAAGTGCATTTACATTAATAATAATAATAATAATAATAATAATCATTATTATTATTTGGTAAAGAGTGTACTGTTCACTGTTAAGTGTGTGCACACAGGGATACAACAGTGATCTGGCACAGGGAGAGATTGAACATAAGAAATAAGCTGAAGCGCTTTGTTAAGCCCCAGCCACTTTAGTCAACATTGCTACTTCCTTTTAGTTTTCCCATCTGGCTTGGTAGCCGATGAAGTGACAGACTTTCTTCAAGCAATAATTCTCAAATGTATTATTATTTTTTAGTTGAAATATCAAAATCAAAAACAGGTAAAGCCTTTTATTGTGCTAAACCAAACCCAAAAAAGACAGGGAAAAAAAGCTAAAAAATAAAATAAAAATGCAGGGAAAGAACTTTATTACATTCGTTAGTTTAATAATCTTAGTTTAATATAATCATTCATTTTTAAAGTATATTCTTTATGATAGTCAATTTATCATTTTAAAAATGTCTCAAACGTGTGTTTGATGTGTCAGAGCAAATGCACGTTTTTACATTATAAAAATATCATACGTCATATTGAACCAGTTGAAACTGATAAAACTGTCTTATCTTCACTCATTAAAACGTCCATAACACCGGTCATGTTCTTCATTCTAGCAGCTTTATTAACTCTCTAAAGTCTTCATTACAGTTGGTCACTCATCATTTCAGTTTTCTGATATTCAAGCTCCATTCATTCATTCCACTCTCCTCTAGTGAATGCAACATTTAGTGACTGACCTCATTTGAGCCATTTTTACTTGATACACAGGACTGTTGTGAATGGTTTCATTATTTGTTGTGGTTGTGTTGATTTCATTGCCCTGTTTTTGTGCTGCCTCATTATTCATGCCTCATCACATTATTCTTAAAGGGATAGTTGTGTATTTTTGACAAGAATTTGTATTCCATCCCCTCATCAGTGTAGTACATCCACACTGACTTACCCCTGACAGTATCCTGTGAGCCCAGTTCTGGTCCGGTTTTGGTCAAACCAAAGTAGTCCGGCAAGTTTGCGGGGGTCACTAAAATTAAAACGTTTTTATTCTAAAAACAGCATGTGTTCAAAAGAGTGATTTATTTGCATCACAAACCAATGTCCATAAAAAGTCACACCTCGTTATCACTTGGTCCTATTTTTGGTGCTTTTCCACTCCATGGTACCGGCTCTACACGGCTCTTTCGCTTTTCCATTACGAAAAAGGACCCTGAAATCTGGGACCTGATACAGTCGAGGTTCCAAATGTTGGAACCGACACCAAAACGTGACGTCACGACACTGCAGACACTGATTGGTCAGACAGTTTTCTCTGTGACCGATTTACAAAAATCAGACGAGGAAGTAGACAGTGAATAGCGAAACGTGAATCCACATGATGACAGAACAAAACTACACCATAGACGGTCACGTAGATTCAGTCTTTGGTGGAGGACGTAAAAATCCAGGCGAGAAAATACGCAACGAGCGAGTTTTCGGCAACTCTGAGCAGACGACACGGAAGTAAGGCGCCATGTCGGAGTAACGAGTCGAGCTGAGACGAACCGGTCCCGTGTAAGTGGAAAAGAACCACGGGAATACCGAGTAGAGTAGAACCGGTACCATCAGTGCGCTGTCATGCTGCTGACTTCTGCGCAGTAGTCAACAACTTTTTTCAGCAGTGAAACAGGTAGACTAGCTGTCATCTTGCGGCAGCGCGGAGGGATATGAAGAGAAAGTAGGGCCAAATTATTTTAGTGACTCCCGCAAAACTTGCCGGACTACTTTGGCTTGGACCAAAAGCGGACCAGAACTGGGCTCACGGGACACTGGCGGAGGTAAGTCACTGTGGATTTACTACACTGATGAGGGGATGGAATACAGATTCATGTAAAAAAAAAAAAAATCCACAACTAAAGCAGTCTCCCTTTGTATATTTCTACTCTATAATTATCCTCCAGTGATGATAATTCTTAAATCATATGAAATACAAATGATTCTGGCTGATTTCATAAGGGTCAGTTGTCTCAAGTGAGTATGTGATTTATTACCCATTTTCTTGTTTTTAAAGTAGATTGATATATATATTAGGATGATGACATGTATAAAGGGTATTTAATTAAAAGTTTCAACAATGAGAAGTGATTATAACACCACTAATGCAGTCCATTTGATGACTCTATGCCTTTAAGGTTTTTATGTCTCTGTCTGGTTCCATCTTTTTATAACTCCAACTTAGATATCACTTGTTATTGTTCTGGGAGATGTTTTCCTCCAAATCAGATTGTTTCTTGGCCACACAAGCCTGTGTTTCTCATTCGCTATTTTTTTGTTGCTTGTATTAAGTTAATAAGAACAATAGTGCTGTCCCTCTTGGCTTGCATTCTCATGCAGTTAAATGCTGACTTCAAAACAAACATTAATACGAGTTTCTAGAAATAAAATGTTCCCACTCTGCATCATAATGCTACAGTTACCACAGTACACAATCACCCTTATTTCCACAAGAAAAAGCATGTATATTTTCTTAGTTAATACTTTTCAGAGCCTTATACAGGTGTCCTTAAAAAGGCTATGATTAAGACCTTATTATTATTATTTTTGATTGATAATTAATCCTCAAAGCTGCCACTTAAATGTCTTAAAAACTTCGAAAACACCTTGAAAATCATACATTTGGTTTCCTTGAACATGCAGGATGCACTGATGCCAATACCAGTATGGGGTCTGAAACTGAGCATGAGTACTTGTTCTCATACTCTGATACAACTGCACCGATACACAGCAGTTTGGACATTTAACTAAATAAACAACAGCGACAAAATTAACGCTGACTGGAAGTAACGTTAAAATTACAAACGGAGTGTTCTGTCCGTCCTCTACGTCTGTTTTCCTGGTGCTGGTGGATGCTTACCCAGACAGAGAACATGACCAGGATCCATAGAAGTAGAGGATGTGTTCAAACAGCGACTGCGTGAGTTGGTGACAAACTACTGACATTTATGACAACTATGACTGGTTTATATCCTACTGATAACACCATGGGGGTATTATTTTTGTTAGGTCGTAGCCAATGAAAAAAAAAAATGAATGAGCTCTGTTAGCAAAAATATGCAGGTTACAAAATTTTAGAAAAAATATAATTTAAGTTTAATAATTGTAGCTGCTGCTAAAATTCTTCTTTTTCTTACTTCCCTTCTTTGGTGGCATCTCTGAAAGTCAGCTGTTTGCACACGGCACAAAACATGTCCTTTTATGGTGCTTAGTGGGTGTGGTCTAACGCTAATTACAAGCAATCAGCCACACCTGTTCCATTTACGGTCTTTCATTGCAGATGAATAGGAGCAGATTCAACGGTAAGAGCATTTTATCTAGAATTGATTTACTTATTTATTTACTTAGTTTTTTTATACCACCGTGACTATATAGATTCTGTCCATATATTTCCATCTGTCCATAGATGGTTTTGTGAAACCAATTTCTCAGACACTACTCATACCAGTCAAAATTGACATACATGTTCTTTACTTCTTTTTTTTTTTTTTTTTTACACATTTTTGCTAAGTTTTTCAAAAAACACTGGGTATCAGTGAACACCAGGGGCAAAGTGGTGTGTGACCAGGTTATTAGCAAGCTTCTCTTACTTATTCACTTGAAAATCTAATATATTGCTGTCTGAGGTTGTATGAGACCCCTTGTCTGTTCATCTTATGACATGGTTAATATGGAACATAACAGCAGATGAACCACACAACAGGCATGTGCACAGTTCAACGGAGGGTCTTGACCACTACCTACCCAGCACATAGACGCAGTCACTCTCCACCACACAAGTCATTATCCACTCGCTTTCTTCCACTCTCCGTCGATGCCTTATCTGTGTAAACTAATTGAACCAATAATTAAATTCAGTATTTAATTTTCACAACTGACATCAGGCAGTGGCCGGAGGGAGGCATCTATTTTTCTTCCCAGATTAACTAAATGAAAACAAACTAAAACAAAAAAGTAAAACAAAAAGGTTAAAAAGTAATTAGCGTGCGCTTGTGTACGTCTGAGGTGGTTTGTGGCTGATTACAGCATTGATCTCGCCAAATTAGAGTTGCGGTAGGGCCCAAATGTGATTGCAAAAGGCATCCAATGCTGCTTGACTGCTGGGTTTTTTGCTGCTTCTTAGAGATGCTTGATGATTTCTTTCCCAGACACTCGCATAGTCACCGTGTTGTTCAGCTGACGTCTATGGTTTTGTTGTTAAAAAGCAAAAATGATCTGGTGAGGTTTGGTCATTGTAGTTGTCAAGTATAAACTTCAAATATGTAGTGAAAAATAATGCTATGACATGGATGTGATTGGCATCCGTTGTATGATAATTTTGGTGTATTTACTATTTTTAAATGTAAAGCTACCACTATGTTTCTATTAGTTCCATATTTTGAGGATTAACCAGTGTTTCGCTGAGTGTTCAGAGGGTTTAAGTGTTGTCTGGTCGCAGCATTGTTCCTTAATTTTTTTGAACACTTGAGTTAATCACAAATTAACATCACTGTCTGTGTACAAAACACTGGAAAAGTAAAACACATTCTTAATAATTAGACAAAATTTACAAACAAACAAAAAACTTAACTTTTAATGGCTGCCATCTGCATTTAACATCTATTCACCTTCATTGTATCTAAAATGTTTGGGTCCTGCACCAAAAACTGGGAAAATCTTCCATTAAAACGAGTCGGGTCCTCTTTGCCTTTATCATATTTATATTAAATAAATTAAATTTAAAAAAAAATCACAATTCCCCACACTCTAAGATAACGCCCCCATGCTATATATAATTTTTCTTTGGTTTATCTATAATAAAAATCTGTTATTAAATCTGATAGGTTTTCAGTTGATTGATGAATGACTCGTATAGCTGACCTTTTTTTTTAATTTTTTTTTTTTTTTATCCCACACTACCATGAAACAAATGTTAAGCATCCAACAAAGTGATGTATGGTATAGACTGATACAGGCCGACATTAGCTATTGTAGCTCCTATTCAGACTCCTTGTAATCATAAGCCTAATTGTTTAGCAGACTCCATTTGAATCCATAATGATTACACTCTCTGCATCTGTAATGCACAAGTTAAGTTAATTTGGGGAGTGAGGACAAAAGAGGCTTGTGGTCGGTGTGAAAGAGCCATGCATAAATTCAACTGCACAGACAGCATCTGTAATTTTGCCATCAAATTGCAGGCAGAAGTGCATACGGAAGCCTGAGTACTTTATAGCTTTCAGGTGAGATAAATACAAGCAATTATCTAATGATCTTTCAAATAGCTTCCTTGGACCACAAGTGCAAGCCATTTGATCAATGTGCCCTATGTACCTTTAAAGCTACATAATAAAGAAGCACAACACAGCCTCTCCTTTTACCTGACTTGCGTATTGATCTGTAGGGAGCTGCCTGGCCTACAGAGTGTAGGTTGAAATTACTCAGATGCTACAGTGGCACTCTACAAACAAGTGGCACATCAGTGGTCTGTCCAGGCAGAACCAGTCCAACAGTTTTTGAGGCACAAACACAGCGGTGAACATGATCACAGTGTTCTGGCCCTAATGAGAGTACCTTGTTTTCAGTGACGAATGAGTAAGCCTTGTCACTACGGCAGGATAGCAGATGGATTTAGGTTTTTGTCAGACTGTTAGAGTTACTAGACCTGCATTTTTAATGTGCATGGCCATGTAGGCAAGCAATGAGTCATTGAGAAACAGCTGCTGAAGAAGTACATCTTTTTGGTTTTAACTTTAAGCAAGAGAAGTAGCACATACAGCAGTGGTATTGATTAGTTGAGTGTTTTTCTTGTTTTTGTTTTTTTTTCTTTTTTATCTCCTCAGTCAGTAACCATAGTTTCCATTGGAGTTTTGTGGGTGAGCGTTTCCCTTAAGAAATGTTATTTTCATGTCATAATATTACTCCAGGAATGCATGAATAAAAATATCCAATACTGACATCTTGAATTCAGTTGAGATAAGATTTCCTTTATTGTCCTAATAGACAAATATGTCTTGGGCAATAGTGTTGTGTTGCTGCTACAATGGTTAACACAAAAGTGTACTATAATATTGTAATCTGACTCAAATACTCGGTGGGCAGTAAACACAGATGGTAATACAATGTAATTGTAAATAATCTAAATATGTTTTTTTTTTCCTCACTGTCTTCTTGTCTGTTTATATAGCATTTACTGCACTTTACACTGCTGTAACTGTAAAATTTCCCCAGGGTGGGATAAATAAAGTATTCTATTCTATTCTATTTTATTAGAGCCAAGTTACATAAATGTCTATCAATATACATTAAAAAATCATCTAAATATAACAAACATTAAGGTGAATGCAAGGAATATGGAAGAAAATATGAAAATACAAAAAACCAGACTAGAAATCTTTCCATCAATGATTAAGACTTAAAGCAGTGTATGACTTTTATCAGTTTTTTTTCTTTTCTTCACATTAGTAAAACCTCTGGTGATATCCTCATTATCACTAATCCGTTAGTCTTTCTGTGCGTACACACCTGAATCAATTCCCTCACAGTGAAGATGACTCTATCATAAACACAGCTCGATGTTAACATAACAAAGCAAAATGTCACTTGGGCCTTTTCGGAAATGCTGTCGCAAAGTGCAGTGTGGAAATAGGAGTTCCACATAGTGACCAAGGGAAAGTGGTTTCTTACAGATTTGTCAAGAAAATCACTACAACGTAAAATTCTCCGGTCTATCAGTGTTATTTTAAAGAATGGGTATACTGTAGTCTGAGGATGGAGGTGAAGGAGACCTTTGGGTTCAGCAGAGGCAGCGGTACTGGTCCTGTGTGGAATTCCCATTCCCATGATGCACTTCGCACCAAAATTTACAAAAAAGGCCAGAGTGACATTTTGGTTTATGTAAACAAGCAGACTGTGCTTATGCTGGAGTCATCTTTGAAGTTGTTCGATGAGAGGGAAGACATTCAGGTGCATAAGTGATAATTAGATTTTATGATATTGACAAAAATTTGTGATGAAAATCGTACGCTGCTTTAAGCTGTTTGTTAAGAAGGGTTATGGAAGTGAGCAGAAAGGAAAACATGAACTGAATCCTACATCTGAACTGAAGGTTTGCTGTTTTCTATAGTAAATAGGTTATGGTTAAGTCTCAGAAGTGATGTTAGTTAGTGGTGTAGTTGACATCTTATAAGAAAACAAGGTTTTTCATACGTTACCCCATGAAAAAACTAACACTGAGAATGTCAAGGTAAATGCTCAGGTCCAGCCTAAAACACTAATACAAACATTTATGGAAAGTATTTTTTTTTTTTCTCATCTTGTTTTCATAGCTATACATAAATACAATCTGTGTTGAAAGTCTGTGTGTACTACATAAACTGTCCATATTTTAAGTATTTAGTGTCATACCATTGCAGTGATCTGATGGTACATGTCCAATAAGCGCAGCATAGCTTAGCATTTGATCCACATACTGAAATGTCTTTTATGTACTGTTTTAATGCCAGTGCAATTATCTCTGAGTTGAATTCCTTTTTTTTATTGTTTGCCTTATAACTGCATTAAACAAGCATTGTCAGGGAACATTCAACATTATAATTGTCCACAGTTGGACTAGAAAACAAATCATCACCAGCACAACAAAATGTGACATACAGTATCTCTACTGCCACAAGTTTTAGGGTTATCATGTTTAATTAAGTGGTATTCTTTTTTTTTTTTCAATGATTTTCTCTGCTGGCTTGGTTATTTATTCCCTGGCTTTTGTCTTGGTGATTCTGCTCAGATTTGCCCCCAAAAATGTAGAGTGTGAACCTTGTGCCAACAAAGTAGAAATACCTTTTCAAGAAAAGTTTAGCTTTCAAGCACATCAGTGGTTCAGAGATGTATGTATAAGGCCAAAAGGGAGTTCAAAGCAGAAGTTCAAAGTGTTACACTAAGATACAAAGACAAAACTGAGGGGGAATTTTATAGCAAGGAGCTGAACTGGGTTTGGTATGCAGGGGCTGATAAAAAATGCATGGCAAGGCAAGTGAAACTGTTAGCTTGAATGTGGTTTATATGGAAAACTACTTTGTAAGCTGTTGAAAGTGATTAAGAATGCACATTTTAAAGATACATTATCTACTATATTTCTTTTTTTGTATTCTATTGACATAAAAGGTTGCGCTGTATATAGAATTCTGCAACAAAGTCTTTGACCTTCTGGTGAGATTATTCTAATATGTGAAGATATAAGATCATGATACTGCTGCTTCTCCTCTTTGTAAAAGCATCACTTCGATGCATACAAGTTCACACTGAATTTTTAAAGCGTACTTGTATAACCTGTTATTTTCTTCCCCTACTTTAAAGAAATAATAAGTAAATAAATAAATAAAGCCCTTCCCCTGTCCCTTGTGCGCTGATTTAGAAACCAGCGGTAGACATACACACCCTTAAAATTTGATTAGGGTGCAGCCATTCTGACTGTCCTTCAGGAGAGTGATGCAGAAAACCGGACAGTGTTCGGGTGAGTGTTTTGGTGAATGCTCCCCGCTCGAGTGCTGCTTCTTCCCACTGTGTCATGATTTCATATCGCTGAAAGAGAAAGCCATTTTCATCTCAAGCCCGGTCCATGTGTTCTCTACTTTGAAAGTTGATTGATTGCAGGTACTCGATGGCAGGAAATGTGATAGAAGAGAGGAGCAAGGTCAAACACCTGTGATGTTGGGAAGAACCGTGAATTTTGTTTTTTTTTTTTTTTTTTTTGTTTTTTGGGTGTGTTTTTTTTTTTTGTGCAACAGAAGGAAGTGGGTTTACTGGAGTTTTTGAGTGGTGCAGTGTTATAGTTCTATGTGAAGCTCTGTCTGTTTGTGTGTTCGGGGACTCATGAGCACATGTCAGTTACAGCAAAGCCGTTCATTTCATCATATGATCGCAACATAAAACGTGACAAAGCTGGAAATTTTGGGGCATTAAACACTATTCTGACATAACACAGACCACTATTATCTATTTAAAACCAAAGTTGTCGCTCTCACAGCTCTGTTCATCATCAGCTACAACATAGGATTGATTGGAAACATCGACAAATGCTTGGCTCAATGTGTCTCATTTTCACCGTTATCACACATCAGGGCACGTCATCCTGCTGCGATCATGTGCTGATTCTGTGTTTCTGTGCATTTCCGTCAGATATCGGACATTCGTTTCAGAAGATGCAGGCCCGAACACACTTGTGGCTACAGTTCTGGCAAAAGACCCTGATGGAGATGGGATCACGTACAGGATCACAACGGGAAACGAGGAGGGGAACTTTGTTATTGACAGCCAAAAAGGTGAGTTATGATCCCCCAAGTCTCACAATATATACAGTATATCCTCTATATAATAGTGGTTTATTGATTATTTGAAGTATATTTAGGAGAAACATATAGAAGTTTAGGCAGCTTAGGCTTTTCGGCTATGTAGATGTAGCACAAATCCTGAAATATTGACAAATAAATATATAGATTATTTTTCTAAAGTTATTTTTGTGTTGCTAATCTGCACGTTCACCCTCAAATATTTACACACACCATAAAAGTATGTGCAGTTTATCAAGCAAACCTCACAGGGTCTTGAAAATATGCTTCACATAATATGTAAATTGCTTTATGCTCTTTACTTTATACAGTATTTTGGGAGTAAGCATGCTTCTGTAGCTTCTCCGCATGACTGTGAGGAGCTTTGTCAAGGGTATCTAAACCCTGACAGGTCATGCCATGGAAACGCTGGAATAATCAGCCATAGTGTGACGAACGTTTCAACAGTTTTTGCAACAAAACACCATCTGAGGTTCGCACTCACTTTTCAGCTACCTCTGAGGATGGAACAGCAACGCGATGAACAATGTGAAATAGCAAACTGGGGTAATGATGGAGTGTGTCTGTGTCTGCAGTAAAAGGGGGGTTTGGGGGTGGTGGAAGTTTCATCGCGGTTCAGTCCTTTTGTAAACTGCATCCACCTCTGAATCTGCATATTGCATTATAGGGTACTACGATGACTTTTACAAATTCAATTACTCAAAACTTCTAGGCGTAATTTCCTCTGTGCACCAGCAATGACATTCACTGTCAGCTGATAGTGGCGTTCATTTTATCGAGCAGGGAGAAACGTCTAGCTTATAACTCGACTCTGTCGTGGCTATCTGATGGCGAGCCGAGACGCGCGTTGCCATTTATATTGTTTGGTTGTCATTTGCATTTTCGTACACTGACCAAATTTTCACCCGTCATCGATGTGTAAAGGTTAAATCCTCGCTTTGTGGAACGAACATGCTTGGAACCAAAGTTCAATTCAGTAGCAAAGCAATCTTTTTGTGACAGTAGGCATCTCCTGGAATAATATTCCAGGGACCTGCTGCGTCAGCATATTTATACACACTGATCATTTAATTGCTGTGTTCATTTGTAAAATAAATCTTAATGATAGTTGTTGATAAATTATCACAATTTAAACACAAACACATCTACACTTTAACCCCAAGTTCTACAGATGATTACACTCTTAGTTAATAAATGGTTGGTACTGAATCCTACTGATCATCCATGAATTCATGATACTGATTAATGGTTCATTGTTGGCCTATTCCACTGGCTTTGTCTACATCATGCTGTGAATTTGACAGTGTTGTGTTATGACAGTTGTATAATAATTATCCTTCTATTTATGCCCAGTCTTATGATCGTCTCAGTGTGAAGCGGTATCTGTCACATACATATCATCGTATTTTTTTTATTTCTTACTTGGAATCAGTGTTTTATAGCGTCTATATTGGGACTGTGTCTTCGTGCATACATGGAGCCCACCATGCTGAGATGTTTCTGCAGAAAAACAAAACAAACGAACCAAACACAGGCTCTAGAGAGGATACTATATATTTATATGGGCATTGGGCAGCCTCCCCACTGGATCTTAAAATTCTACCCATAGACCTTTAAATGTCAAGTGAAAACGACTTAAAAGCTCGACATTTTAACAAAAAGATAAAAATGAAAAGGATGGTCTCATTTTTTACAAATTATTATTATTTTTTTTAATTTTCCAAATGTATTTAATCCCTATAGACTCCTACACCTCCATATTTACACCGTGGTATAAAATCTTACTTTTTAAAATTATATCAACACATACAGTTTATTTCCAACTAATGAATGAATTAATGGATCCACCAGCCTGAGTATGTATTTGCTGCCTGGGCTTTGTTTGACAACTTCGTCAGCTGCTGAGTCTCATATTATGAGGTTCTATTTATTGAGTAAACCATAGTTTTTCAGCTTTACTGTAATCGTGGATCAGAAGTTTCATCAACAAGATCATCCACTCAATCTTGTCATGAAGTTTGAAAGAATTCCTCTTAGCTAGATTAGCTAATTGTGGCATTAATTTATACTATATTATATTTTCCCTCTTAGCTAGTCTGCTAATTAAGGCTTCTTGTGCTGTGAACCGTATGTTAATCAATGCAATCGAACACAATTATAAGTGTTCAACTGATTATAGCTGAATTTAACTGGTTGGATTTAACATGATGTTGTTGTTGTTGGTGTTTTTAGTGTCAAGTTTTGTCCCTTTACTCTTTCCAGCTCCACGCTCTTATCCATATAGGGGCCCACAAAATGGTGATGGCCAGAATACCCAGCCCAATGTTTCAAAACAATAGGTGACATTTTGAAGGCACCGTCCATTTTTTTATGATTCCCACACTGACACAAATGCATATTTATATGGGGGAGAAATAAGTTAGCTTAATATAAATACACACAAAATGCGGCACCGTTTGTCTGAGCTTGTGTGTGAGCCACATAATGCTTGTAATATGATCCAATATCTTGTTTCAAAGAGCCCAATATTTGGTCACTAAAACTATTTTATGATTCTTATAATGGAAGGCGAGCACATTGGATTCTCCCGTCCTCTCCAACCCATCTCATCTCACCGCCTCTGATGAAAATCTTTTATTGCGTCTTCTCCCCTCTCACCCCTCCCCCACTCATCCTAAATGTCTGACAATCATTCAAGTGATTGTTTTCCTCCCTTCTAGCAGGAGCAGCCCTGCTGGCCTCCCTCCCCATGTTAATTTGACTGTAACTCACCCCCGAATACAGTGCATTTCCCTGAGATTTAAAGCACCCATTAAGATCTGAGCAGACCGGTCAATATGATGATCACGCTCTTCCTATTAAAACCCATAAATACAGAAACAGACGCTCTGTTGGAGGGGAGGAAGTATTTACTGACAGCTAAGGGGGAATGCTGGCACCAATAAACATCTTCGATCATTTCCTTTTTTTTTTTTTTTCTTGGCTAAGTTTTATAGTGTTTTGGAGAGAAATCTTTTCCTGAGGTGGAGGCAGTAGGTGAGTTTTCTGTGAAGAGGCTTAGATAACCAGTGATGGGGAGGCATTCACTTGTCTTGTTTTATTTCTATTATTTAGTCATTCCTCCTGAGCTGCTCGCCTCCTATCTATTGTGTTTGGTCTGATGTGCTGACCTGTGGCTGATCCCAGCTTTATGTAACAAACCCACATTGTTTTGCCCTAATTCTTCTCTCTCCATTTTCCTTCTGGCAAATATATTGTTTTTGCCTTTTCTCCTTCACTTCTCATTATTTGTTTCCTCTTCTCTTCTCTTCTCATCTCTTCTCTTCCTTTTTCTGCTCTTCTTTTCCCCCACTTTCTGGCATGATGCTGATTGGAGGAAACACTCGCCCCTTTTCCCCCCTTCCATCCTTGCATTCCTCTACTCCTACCCCTCTCACCCCCCCCACCAAATCACTTTGTTCTCCATTCAATGTGATGCCTCTCATCCATCCCTCTCTTTGTCCTTCTACTGTCTCCCTCCTGGCTGCTTTCATGTGAAGTGACGGCTGCTCGCTGACCCCTGAGGAAACATCTTCTCCATCTCCAATAAGTGATGATATGTGCTGGCTATGTTTAAGGCTACACCC
>JAPSES010106341.1:0-18456 GCA_029822895.1 Maxillicosta whitleyi | reverse complement strand
TACAGAGTTAATATAAACCCATCCTTGACAGCTGGGGTGCTGATACCAATTTTGCCCCGCCCCTGAAATATAACCATGTCCGATCCAACTTTACTTATAAAGCACTTTAAAAACAACCACAGTGGACCAAAGTTCTGTACGAGAAAATAAATAATAACAGAGTAAAATACAAGAATAGATTAAAAACATAAAACAATTTTAAAAATAATAATAATAATAATAAAATCACTACAAAAAAACCAAACAAACAATATAATAATAACAACAATACATTTACAACATCTCATGTAGTTTCAAAAGTCAATGAGGGATTTAAAAACAGACAGAGTGTGGACCCCCGCTACAACAAAGTCAAGTCAAAGATTGGAGGGGGTGGGGGGGGTCTGTGATAGTCAGAGCAGGGTATCCAAAGTGAAAGTGAAACTGAAGACACTTTACTGTTCCTCTAACTCTCCAGACCCACTGCTGTATGGGCCCCACTGGAATACTGGGCCCCATGTCCCCTACGTGCCCCCCCCCCCACCACCACAGTGAAGGTTCTCAATGCTCAAGGCCTGTGTTTGTGCTTCAGGTTGGAGCGCTGTAACGACGTCCTGGAGCGGCAGGTGGCCGTTCTGAGGGTCAGTCTGGAGCAGCAGAAACGCAGCCAGAGCGTGGCCCAGATCAAGATCCGCAACATGGAGCGGGCCAAAGCAGACGCAGACCGCCGAAACAGCACCCTGCAGAGGGAGATGGAGCTGTTCTTCCAGATGTATGGAGAGGTCAGACGGAGAGGAGGAGGAGGTGAAGAGGAGGGAGGACAGAGGACCAACAGAGACAGAACCTTACAGAGTCTGTGAACTGGACCGACACATCCACAGACGGCCTTTCATTATGCTGCCTTCATGTGCTATGGGAAAAATGAGCCTTTCTGACGCATAATTAACAGTGACCTGATACTGGGGTAAAACAGTTTTGGACGTGTTCATTCATTCATTACAGTATTTCATTTTGCAAATGGTGAATAAAAGTCCAAAACCATCAGCTAACAGTTATTCAACAGTAATAACAGTGTCCCACCTTCTACTGTTGACTAATGCTGCCTTCAGGAGCTATCCAAAAGAAGAACCTTTGCACTTGTGAATAACTTACAAATGTCTGGTGTTCAAGTGCTTTTGTTGAAAAACGGCTGATACCAAATTTATGGGTGATTATGGGATACTTGAGTAAAACAGTTTTGGATGTGTTCATTCATCTGATACAGCTTTTTTGTTTGTTTGTTTTTTTCCAAGTTGCATATACTATAAACATCCAAAGTCATCCGTTAACAGAACGTTAGGCAATGAATCCCTTGCTGCTCTCCGCCATGTTGAAAAGGTCAAAGGTTATTTTCATTTCAGCAGCTTGCATCAAATTTTTTCCATGTGAGGGGGTGTTCATGAGTTTGTAACTAGTATTCTGGTATTTACCATAATCCCCATGGCATGTGAAGGCAGCATGCCCCCCCTTCCCCTCATGCGAGAATCATGAAGAACATAATAAAAAAATAAAAATCTGAAATGAGTCATCTCTACGCTAAAATGATGTAGAGCTAAAGCGTATCTAAAGTGAGCAGGTTTAATGTATGGAACACACTGCATTCAATAAAAAAAATAAACAAACACTTTTTTCATAACCACGAGGCCCTTTTCTGTTAATTAGGAGAAACTCATCTTTAAAGGAGGTTAGAACATCTCCCTGAGTTTTTGGAACTTGGGATGTGTGCTAACTCTAGGCTGCACAGATAAGGTCATCCATTACTCTCAGAACTGCTGATTTGTTGCTAGTAGATAAAAGTTAAAGGTCAACTTGCTTTAATATCCCCAAAGGTAAATTCTGTCTGCTTTTAACCATCCTAATACACACACAGTACCATTAGCATTAGCATTAGCATTAGCATGTAACACATTAGGAGCAGTGACTGCCACTGAAGGCTGTGGTCAAGGGCACGGACACTGTGGCCTGGCTTTTGGGAGCCAGAAGTGCCCATATTTGGACCAAATGGCAGACATACAGGAGCCTAAGGGGTCCAAGGTGAGCTAATTAAATGCCAGTTTATTGACAGTTTTAATTGACATTAAAATGTTAAACTTCATCAACACAGTGAAACAAATGTAATTTTATGGTCTTGATCGTGGCACTCGCACAGTATATGGACAAAAGTATGTGGACACGTTGAATTTAGGTGTTTCTGGCATACAAAACAATAATGACTAATGTCAGAATATAGTTTTATATTATGGGATACATATCCTATTGATTATTAATACTGATGTTTGTGTGTGATCCTCATGAACAGGACATCGGACAGCTGTAGGCATGATGTATTTAAGTGAAATGTTAAGAAAGTAGATGGTTAGATGTGGTAGAAAACTATTATTTACAGTCAAAACACCAAAGATATTTTAGAAATTTAGATTGAGAAGTTTTAAAATTGTACTCAAACAAAAAAAGAACCCAAACAATGTTACAAGAAATGAAGTCAAAACCACCCCGAGAGATTTTAGAAGCAAAGATAAAAATGTAATCCGAACTAACCAATGCAATTATATGTATCCCATAATATAAAACTATATTCTGACATTAGTCATTATTGTTTTGTATCCCAGACCCCTGTTAGAAAACAAACACCTGGATTCAATGTGTCCACAGACTTTTGGCCATATAGTGCATGAGTTAAACAGTTACACTGAGGCTAATGATTTTCATCTCATCTTTGATGCCATTTAATTTCTCTCCTCTTTTACATCTTTGCTTTTACAGCATTTCTATGTAGTTTTCACATTCTCTTTCATTACGTTTTCATATCTTTGTTTCAGTTTTGTCTTGTGCTTGATCTGCATTAATGTTCTGTGCCAATCATTTATGAGTTATGTTGATATCTGACTTAATGTTGTCAAGCAATGATGCAAATTAACAGTTATCAAATCAAATCAAATTTAATTTACATAGCACCAAATCATAACAGATGTTATCTCATGACACTTTACATATGGAGGTGGTAAAAACCAGACTCCGAGGCCAATTTACAGAAACCCAACAGAACCTTCCAGGAGCAAACACTTGTAAATGGTGACAGTGGAAGGAAAAACTTCCTTTAACAGGTTTAAACCTGGAGCAGAACCTGAGTCCTGTAGGATGGACGAGTGACAGGAGGAGAGAGAGGGATAAAGAGAGAATAAAGGAAGAGAACAGGAGAGAAAGAGAAAGACAAAGACTGGGGAGGGAGGGGGGAGACACATGGATGCAAATGAGCGACGACGACAATGATGATGAAGGCAAGAAAGGACCACAGCAGCGGACCCAGAACCGGTCCATGGAAAAACCTGTGATGATCCTGAGGAAACCTGTGCGGCGATAAAGCAGAGACTCCGGGGAAGAAGTGAAGGTGCTAGGTTTAGAACGCGGTGAGAGTTTTACCTACTGATGATGTGTTTGTTAAATACTAATTGCAACAACACACAAAGCTAAAACTTCATAATTGTCATTATTATGTTATTATTGTACTGGTTCGGCCCAGTTCAGATCATATTGTGTTATGTTATGTCATTATGTACAGATGTACTCATTAAAAGTAAGAAGTGGTCAGAAATACAAGTACAGATAGTACAGATGTTTAATTTAACTGAAGAACAAAAACATTAGTACTGTGAGTGTGCACTAAATATGCCAGTGTTGGGCTTTTAAAATAATCACACTACTTCAAATAAAGCCATGATTCATTTGAGTAACATTTATTCTTGAAGACTTTGGCAGAAAAAAACACAAAGAGCAGGTACAGAAACATAAAAAATAACTTCAGTCAATCATTGCTACAGATTCAGACAGATTTAAAGGGAAAACAGCATCTCACTTTAACACACATGAGGAATGAACTTGGATAAAAACAGTCAGTCAGCACAGTTCTAGTAAATATTACGAGCCGCAGACGGCAGGATGTTTCCACCGTATTCACACTGGATGAGAAGGAAACCACAGCTGACGTACATGGATCGTCACAACAGTACGTCACAGACGACTTGAAACTTCAACTCCATAAATAACCAGACAGCACAGCTGAGATCACCAGGAAACATCTGTGACACTTCCAATAAAAGTGCAACAATAGTTAAGAATCAACAAAGTCTTATGGAAAACACTTCATTTAACAGATGAAACGATAACATAATGCCCTTTTCACCTTCGAAGAACAGGAAACTTTTAAGTGTAGAATGTCAGTGAACAAATATCAAACACTCCTTCAAAGACTTTATGAATGAAAACTCTGCATTTCAACCATTTCCTGAACTCTCCTGTACTTTTCTCGAGGCTAGATTATTAAATTAACACAATGTAGCGCACCAATGAAAACAACATTCCCACCTTTGAGCAGGACGTGGCAGCTGTTCAGACAAACGAAAGCATCAAAAAGCATCACAAGCAAAAATGACATCGTTAGCCTCATGACAGAATAGTCTGAGTCGGGGGGGGGGTCAACCTTGTGTTGGTTCAGGGGCCATTTTCTCACTAACATGACCTCAAGTGGACCGGACCAATAAAATAATAACAGTGAAAAAAGTTACATTTGTATTATGATAATGTTTACAAAGTTTCCTTAAAAATCAGAATAATATGAACTTAAATTGTATTAAGAACAACAACTGCAATTTTAACAATATTCTCCCTTAATTTATCAGTTTCTCATTTACCGATGAGCATTACAGACATTTCAGGTTGTTTATATTCATTCACATTGTTTTGTAAAAAGATAGATTGTCAAAGTAAACATTTGTATGTCATTTTACTTTTTTTACAATAAAGCAAAGAGAAACTTGAAGATGTCAATATTTAGAGGTTATTACATTAGTATTCTATTGGTTCTGACCCACTTCAGATCATATTGGTGTGTATGTGGAACCTGAATTAAGATTTTGACACCATTTATTGTTCATATCTTCAATGTAATTTTTGGGTTTCACAAATTCATCCCAGGGGCCGAACTGGACCCTTTGGTGGGCCCGATTTGGCCCCCGGGCCACACGTTTGACACCTGGGGTTTAAGTCATCTACTATACAGACAAAAGTAAAAGTGAAGTAAGCCTTTTCAATTCTAAAACAAACCAAGTGGCAAACAGTTTAAGACGAAATAGAAATGAATGGATCAAAGAAAAGACTGCATTTCTGCTCGAACGATGCCTGCCTTAAAGCGTTATCAAAGGTTTGTGTGACGTAGAAAAGTTCCACAGTAACAAACTTTTAAATGGAAATGGGTGAAGGAATAAAAGACGCCCAAACGTCCACCACAGGAGGAAAAAAGTTGGACTATTTCAACGATTAAATGCTAAAGAGGTCGCAGAGTTTCCACCCATTCCAAAATAAAGGAGAACACAGAGAACGTGGAAATATGCAGGTTTTTTTTGTTTTTATCTCCGGGTGTTTTCAAGCACTTAACCTGCTAAAAATAAATAATTTCTTCCTTTCACACTAGCAGTAAATGCATTATCTTTTCGGCTTTGTCATGTTGAACATTGACAGACATATTTCTCTCAAATCCCTTCAAATCAGGAGCTCCTTCACCTTCACATGTTGCTGCTCTTGTATCTTGCGCAGCAATAGAATAGTCTTTACTCTTTTTTTTTTTCTGACTGTAAAAAAACTCTAGGCATGAACAACAGCACTGGTACACTGATGTGAAATGTGAGTTTAGTCTCCTAGCGTTAGCGACGATGTTAGTATCGGTATTTCATCACAATATCAGTTATCACCACAGGAATCAGGGAGCATCATTACAAAACTAAATCTAACATGACTGACACTGTATTTGCTGGAGAGGCGGTGAAGAGCACCGAACAGATCGGTCTCATTGTTCTATCTGTTCTATCCTTTCACACTGAAAACCAGACGTACGGCATCTTTCTGACAAATTCCAGAGCCAGCTTAGCTTCAGCTATCGTCTCATTTAAAGGACGACACAGACACAAGAAAAAACACAGCAAAGTAACAGACGACCAAGAAGTGGAACGTTTCAATGAGCAGGAGCCTTACGACTTATTTAACCCATGAAGACCCAAACATCTATGACCAATGATCTGTTAATTCTATCAATACATGTAAATAATTGGTATAAAATACAGTTCTTCATCTTTTCATGGTCATAAGATGTGACCCATTTGGAAGTCCAGAGGCTCTGTAGTTACCACGGAAACAGCGTCATCTTCTACAACATTGATTCACCAGTAAAACCCATGGAGTTGGATCAGTAACAGGTGATGGACACACTGGGTTTATGTGCAGTTATTGAGAGATTTGACTGAAAAAGTCGATATTTCTTCCGTTTTCTCTGTTTTTTAATGAACATGTACATGACCAGTGAATTGAATGTAGGAAAATACCGGGGTTTCACTAAAAAAAAAAAACTCCGCACAAAACACAGAAGATAAAATTACAATAAAAAGGTGAAAAATCATTTAAAGAAGGGTTAAATATATATTCATTTGGGAGCTGACACACACACACACACAAAAAAAAACACTGGGTCCTTATGGGTTAAATTTCATGAGAACATCTTTAGAATGTTCTTTTGTTCTTTTCTCCTGGTATTAAACAACATCATAGATAATGCTTGACCTTCGTGGCCTGCTTAATGAAATGTGTCTTTAAGAATGCTTTCAGGTTGTTTAACCCAGGTGCAGGTCTGGGGTATGAAGGGTGGAGGTTAAAGTGCTTTTGTGGAGGATCTCAGTCATTGTGACCTTCACCCTCAGACAGACACAGATGTGGTTTTCTGTCAACAGCCTCATGTGTAAACCCCACCGGGTCATTGGTGGGAATGGGCCTGTGTTTACACTAGTGGGCTGTGGCTAACACCTGGAATATGTAACTGTACGTATGGTGAAGGGTAGGAGAAATGTCAAGGATTAGATTTTACAACCGCGCAAGTCCCACAGCGGGACAGGTGTGGGTCCATTTACAAACGGGTCATGGTTCTGTAAGAGCTGCTCTTCAGATTAATGGTGTCATTTCCCTAATTGCGACAATATGTTGTGGTGAAGAAATGGTACTTAAGGGGCAATTTGTAATTTTGTTAGTTGAAGTCATCGGAAAATTATCCACAAAGTGCAAAGGAATAATAAGTTTTCACTTTATATTGTGCAGATATTTACCGAAGTTAGCATGCTAACCGGCTACACCTGGCCCAAACAGAAACATTTTCTAAACATAAATAGAAACAAAACGCATGTTAGTTTGTGGCATTAAATAAGTTAGAAAGTACATTTGGTGCTGAAGTTGCACCATTTGTTCTGGACCCGTACACTAGCGACGTAGCTACTGCTACTGCAACAGGAACATTAGTGGAATATTCATTTTCATTAACGTTAAAAGCTAATGTACAAAGCCACCCTACAGAGTCCAACTGGAAGTAACATGTGACAGGGAGCAGTTGTGTTTTAGTTTTAGTTCTGACTCTTACAAATTGCCCCTTTAACCGGCCATGTGACCTCTAGAGCTTTGGGACAATATGAGACAAAGTGCGACCCTGAACCTATTTCTAACTTCATGTGCACTAACGGGACCTGTGAGATTCCAGTGATCCACTTGCATTCTTCATCTTCATGTGAGCTCTCAGAATCCAGAGGGCGTCAGGATGTTCATGTCTCTGTGTTTGAGCTTGTGTGGCCTCGCTCCCTGGCGCCGACCCTCCATCGTGGGGATCTCCATTTTGGGCGGGGTCACTTGCTGAGCAGAGGGGCCGTCGCCTAATCGAGTGGCTTGGGACTTCATCATTTCCATGGGGGTGGGCTTCTGAGCACCCCGGTACGCCTGCAGTGCAAAGCCTGCTGGGAAAAGAGAACAGGAAACAATATGATGTTCAAATTCAGCCAGAACACAAGTGAATGTTTCTGTACTTCGAACAGAATGACCCACATTTCTATCTGTAAAAGACACACGCTGTTTGCTCGGGTCACTGTTGACTCGTGTCCATCGATGTTACACAATCAGGTGAACTTCCATTTCCACATCAGCCTGTGTGCTTGCATCATGTTTTAAGTACTGGAGGACTGGGTGTGTGGAAGGTGTTTTTATCCCTGACACATTTGGTTTCCATGCTGTACATATTTCCTGTATTTGTAGCTGTATCTTAACGCAGAGAATGAGAGTTTCACATGTGGTTATTATGACGTTGCTAAAAACAAAGCCAACTTGTACACACCCCTCCCCCATTGTACCGCTGACAACCGAATATCCGCCATCATTTGTCTATACGTCATTAGCAGATACACAGCATCAAAGTGTCAGAAATACCTACAGTAACAAATGTGGATCAATGAACATCAAACTAAGTGTAAAGTGTGTATTTTGTCATATTTCCAACAGCTCCTATCGGTGCCAATTTGTACCATTTGCAGTGATCATTAACATTAATTGCTCTGGTTCATTTTAATACAACTTCATTGTTTGGGAATTGCTCTATACCAGGGGTGTCAAACTCATTTTAATTCAGGGGCCACATTCAACTATATCTGATGTGCAGAGGGCCGAAATAGTAAAATAATGACAGAATAATATATAAATGATGTCAACTCTAAACTTCTCTTTATATTTTACAGTGAAAAAAGTAAAATGACATGATGAAAATGTTTAAAACTACAAATTACTTATTACAAATCACTATTATGCATAGTTTATCATTTCCACGCGTACATTATATCTTACAGATCACATTGGATCGACAGATACATGAAATATTTAGTAACAGGTAGAATATTATTAAAATGCACATACTTCTTCCAAGACATTTCAGGTAATTCAGATTTTTTGCAAAATTATACTTGAATAAAATTATACTTAAATACATAAAAACACACAGACAAAATTTGGATTTGTGACTATTTATAGGTTATTATGACACTGAATTGGTCTCAATTTGGAACCTGAACTAAAATTATTAATACATTTTTGCATTTCACAAATTCATTCCAGGGGCCGGATTTGGCCCCCGGGCCGCATGTTTGACACCTGTGCTCTAGACAAATGTTTGCTTATTGTTTCTCCAGCAGTGAAATGAAAGCAGTGCTGAGGGACAGGTACGTTTACTCACTGTTTATGTCTGACCATTATTGTAAATGAACCCAGTGTCTTATGATATCCAGGGTTGAGATAAAGAAAACAAAAAACATAAATTTGCACATCAGTAATCAGAGCCAGATTACAAAATGAAGAATAAGAAGCCTGAATGTGTAAGTTTCATAATAAAAATATGACCGAGGGTCCTGTAGTCCAAGTTCTAGCACTTTGAAATGTGTCCCATTACAAACCAATGGGAATTTTTAACGATTCAAACATTCATAAAAAAAAATTAGAAATTAATTTCTCACAATTCTTTGAACAAATTGGTAGACCTAACACCAAAAATGCACCGCAACAAACCTCAAGTCATTTGCACTGATGGTTTTGGAGAGAACTGTTTATGAACCGACAATAACTGATACCAATAGTCCATCGAACAATTCGGATTAAAAAACACACCAAAAAAAAATCTGACTCAAAATGACTAGTTTGTTAGCAGTAATGTTAGACTTTTAAATACATTTTGTTCATTTTAAAAAAATATACTTTTTAATCACTAGACCTACAAATGCATATTTTTTTTTATCTCTATATGTGAACCATAGGCTTCCCTCTTCGAAAACACTGGCACTGTACTTTACAGCAAACTTCTGTTACCTACCCAAAGTCATCCTGGAAAAAAAGGATTAAATTGTGTCCAAAACTGCTGAATCATTCCGTATGTGGAGGTGTAAAGGTTTTGGAGAAGCTGCCAGTGATCTGCCTTCAGCCGGACTGAAGACAGGTTTATATTATCACCTGCTGACAGCAAAACCAGAGGGTTGTGTCCGTCTGAAGGTCACTGATTCAGGCAATGACCCGGATCCAAAAAAAAAAACTCTCCCTTGACCAAATTTCAGGACGGGGGGGGGGGGTGTTCTGATATTTTATTCCAAAAGCAGCACGATCATGTGATTTATTTAGACTCGTAACAGTCATCCTGCTCATAAATTAATTTCATTTACACATGTGGGTAAAAAGGCGTGTTTACCTGGAGCGGTTGGGTCTGATCCCAGGTCAGAGGTGGTCTTGTGAACGGCCGGCCGTGGACTGAACGCACTCCACTTTTCGACCACTCCCCCCGCTGCGTCCCCACCCATGTCAACGCTGCTGTTGGAGCTAATGCTGGTCCCTGAACTCGTACTGCCAAACCAGCTCCTGCGTCAAACACACAGATCTGCGTCAGCTGCTCATAATGTGGCCTTATGCTGCCTTCATGTGCAACGGGGAATATGGTAAATACTAGTCAGTAACAGAACCTCTAGTATAGTATAGATGTGATCTTTTTGAGATAGCTAGCAATGAAAATTTGCTACAGGTACCATTTAATATATTTTCCTTTAAGGAGTCTGTAAAAAATTTTTTTTTACAAATTCCTCAAATTTAGTAGCTTCAGGTTTTTTTCTGCCCACTCTGAAAGACAATTAAAGATTCAGTCTGCTTTGTGCTGGGAGGGAGCCTACCTTCATGTGCTGGGAGAATTTTGGTAAATACTAGTTCTGAACTCAGAAATTGCACATGAACGCCCCTGCATGTCGTATTTTCCACTAGAGAACTCAGAAAACGTTCATACAGAAGCTGCTGACAGTAAAATAACCTTTGATCTTTTCAACATATGGGAGATCAACAAGCAACTCATGGCCAACAACGATAAACAACGCTTTAATCGACGTTCTGCTGCTGTTAGCAGATGGTTTGACACATTTATAAGATACACAATTTACAAACAAAACACTGTATCAGATAAATGAAAACCCTTTTATCCATGTAGGAGGTCATAATAAATTGTGTGTCAGCTACATACATGACAAATAGATCTGATGTCATAACTCATTGCACCTCCTGGTGCTTAGGGCAGTGTTGCCCTTTCTGTAACATTTTTTTTTAACAATCATAATTGTAAGGCCTAAGCTGAAACCCAGAACCTGGGTGGTCCGGTGGACCACACACAGCGCTTGAGGTCACCGAGACACACAACCTCTAACCATAACCAGTAGTAGTCCACTAGTCCAGATAAATATGGAGACCAGACTTGGTTTTTTGTACTAGGCTGTAAACGTGCTTTTGGAACCAGTCCCAGGTGGACATTTACAAGTTAATGCAGTTATTGAACGCACTGGTTTCACTTTTCAGGAGATTGCTGCTTGGTTACAACTAATGAAAACATCCAAATTGTGTCTGTACCTGCGCTGTTGTTTTGGGGAGCTGTGTGGGGTGGTGGATGGAGTGGACTGGGCTGAGGAGTTGTGCCGTTCGTCTTTGGCCTCCATACTCTGAATCTGTAGTTTCTACACAGCAAAAGGATATGTGGATATATTACACACATATACACACACACTATACGACCAAAACACTTAGAACAGTGGTTCTCAAATCCGGTCCTTAAGTACCATTATCCTACATGTTTTAGATATGTCCCTCTTCCAGCGCACCTGGTTCTATTAATGATCAGCTCATCACCACGCTCTGCAGAAGCCTGATAATGATGTAATGGTTTCCAGGTGTGATGGAAGAGGGACATATCTAAAACATGTAGGATAATGGTACTGGAGAACCACTGACTTAGAACATTAACATATGGAAAAACCTCTACACTCTACTCCCCCTACAGGTGTAGAAGACACTCCCCCCACAGGCTTATCAGTCCACCTTCCTGCACCAGCATTTAGAACTGAAGAAGTCTCTTGGATGACAGACAAAACATTTAAAAGCATAAACTATCCCGCTGAAATTAGAAAAACTACCAAGAAGAAGCATGAATTGGGTAAATGAGAACAGACAATAACTGCATCCCAGTGCATTCGTACTCACCTGGAAGGAGTCAGGCATGCGATGGTGGAGCCGTGATTCATCGGCCATGAGGCCTTTGTGGGGGGTGTAGCTGGTGTCAGTGAGCCCTGCTCTCTGCTCAAAGCTGTACACACTGTCCTGGGTGTGCTCTGAGAAACAAACACAAAAACACTTAAAGCAGTCTGTGAGGAACGTCAGCTCACATACGATTCAAATGTCCAACATTGAGAACTTAGACACTGTAAGATTCATGCAACTTGACCCAATTTTCATCTATTGTAAACCTCTCAACACAAAATTCAAGGAAATGCAAAAGTAATTGGCTTCTTTCAAATTTGTCATGCACTTCCTGGTTTAAGAAAACACTTTGAGTTTAACCATAACATGTCTGTCTGAACACCTTGGCACTCTAAAAAAAAAAAAAACAGTAAAAATGAAAACTGGATCTTAATATCTGTGTGGTCCTTCTCCGATTCATCTTACTGGTGATGAGAGAGTTCATGATGATGGAGGACGCCTTAGTTTTAACCACCGCCGGTGACCTGGAGGGGGGGCTGTCCACCGCTGTATGAGACATAGTCACTGTACCACTCTCATCCTCCTGGGGGAGACACATCACCCATCATGGACGTTAACATCATCTGCACATGCCATTACACACTTTATACACTTAATGAATTTAGATAATGCTGAGCTCATGTAAAGAATTCTGGATTTGTTTTTAACTTGAGGAAACTTATATGAGGAAAACCTACATTTGTAGAAGATGAAAAAGCTGTTATTAAAGAATGTGTGATTTGTAGAGTGTCTGTCTGACCTCTGCCAGGTAGGAGAACTTCCTCTCTGGTATGACTGGTCGTCTCCACAGGTTGTTAATGCTGATGTCATGGGGGGGTGTAGACATGGGGGCTTCCAGGTTGTCGTCATAGCTGAAGGCTCTTCGGGTCATGCCGATGGGAAGCTTCATCCCACCCATCCCGGAGCCTTCTATGGCTGCAGACACACACAACAGTGGATAAACTCTGGAAGTAATCTGTGTGCATTTCTGTGCCACCGCATGGATTTTACATGTTTTTCCAATATAAAGCTGAGGAAGAACACAGCAATGATGTGCTGGGATGTCCTGTCTGTGCGTTTGGTCATGACACTCACTGCAGACAATGATAGTAACCTCAAAAAAATATCAGCCAGAGTAAGACAGTGATAGGAGCACACGTGTAAATTCACAGCTCCAATGAAGCACAACCATGAAGGGAATATGTTGCACTAACACTAGGCCTTTGTCTTGATGTGACAACCCCAGTGCGGAGCTTTCTCTGTGTTTTCCTTTCTGCCTGCTCTCTTGATTTCTTTCTCCTCCTCCTCCTAGGCAACCAATCAGGTGGAGTGGTTTCTCCTGCTCTCCCTGGCTGTGGGTGTGGCCACAGCATTCAAAAACGCAGCCGTGACAGAACTGAGCTGTGTTCCAATGTTCATACTTTCCGTACTTATCGTAACTAGTTTGAGTGCGAAGGGAGTTCCATTACGATCGCGGCGAAAATAAGTGTACCTAAAGAACCCGGATGGTGCACTCATAACGGTTAAATCATGAAGTGTGGAACGATGTACACTTTTCGCACTCAATGACTGCCATCTTCAGTACGTAGCGGAAGAGGCGGAGCCAACCTGAGTGTTCTCCGTCAGATGGAGGAGGAAGTGAAGGTAACGCCGTTGATAACGTCGTATTTTACATACAGCGTTCATGCACGAAATGATTTTCAAGGTAGAGGTGCGTGAAGGGTTAAATATTAGCGAAGTCGGGGATGATTTTTGGCGGCATGACGAGCTGGGCGGGAGTAGCGATCGTAATTTTCAATAAGTGCACCATGGAGTGTACGGTTTGGAACAACACTTACCTGCTGAACTCTGGTCACTCAGTAAGTGCAGACAGTGTACTGTGTAGACGTGTACTCATGGAAGTATGGACATCAGAACACAGGGCTGGTCTCTTTCAGACTCACTGCACCAACACACCCCTCTAATTGTTTACTTGACATCCATCACTTTCACTCATCCACACCCACACCACGGTGTGTGTGTTAAGTGTGATGAAATATTTTGACTAAAAATGAGAAAAATGCAAATGGTAAGATTTAGATTGTTGCAGTGCTCTATTTTCTGAGTTTTCCCTTGTTGCTGCAGAATGACATGTTTTCACGTTTGAATGCCTTGCTCAAGGGCACATCAGCTAACAACTTTCTGCCAGTACAGGGAATTGAACCAGTCACCCTGCAGTCACAGGCTGGCCTGATGGCTGACTATTTAGCCATCTGGGCCATGGCTGGGCCCCCCCACCATGCAAAAAAATTCAGTGCAAAGTCATGGCAACGAAAGGTGATAGTGTCAGTGGAAGCAGGGTAAGGTTCAGGCTTTCCACAAGACTTGTTTCAACTGGCTGCAGAGATTTCTTTTATTTCAGAAACAAAGCATTGTAATGTATTGGTGTTTGGTGTTTTATTTCATTCAGTTGTGCTAGGTGGACCTGAGGTTACAGTAGTAGGAAGTCACACCACTTTTGCACATAATGGTGCTATGTTATTAAAAGTGGGGGCTTCCTCTGCAGCACCAAAGTACGAATAACACAGATTTTTTTTTTTATTGAATTCAGACGTAGGGCATTCTCACCTGGCAAGTCTCCAGAGCCAGCCATGGTTTCAGTGAAACAGTGACGAGTTCAATGAGGACAAGACCTGGTCAGACAAGAAAAACCATTCTGGATTATTATGTTATTACAGACGATGATTTACTTTAACAGTTTATGAAAAACAAAAGAAAACAGTTGAACTACAGGTTTTTGTTTTGATATTTTTACTGACTCATAACTCTGTATACATTTCACATATCAACCTCTGACCTGCTACTTTTCCATTAAACAACCTCAATGAAAGAGTGATATAACATGACATTAGTTGAACAGACCTGAACTTTCTGGAGGTGATGCTGTGGAGTGGTCTGGCTGGAGAAGTGGCAGCGGCCGTGGTTACGATGGTCTGTCCGAGAGACACAAAACCCTTTGGCAATGCATTATGAATGCACACGCAGGTCAGTGAGGCAACTGGACAGAAGAAGAGATCACATGATTTGATAGGTTTTGATTGACGGCCAAATCACCTGCTGAGTTGGACATTTGGAGCATCATCTGTTTAGGAAATAAAGTCTTTTTTCTTAAAAGCATGTCAGTGCAACTCAGTAGATTGGGACTTAAGACAAAAGATTCCTCTCTGGCTGGTATAACTGTTGTTGATAATGTAATGGGTGACCTATAGCTAATCAGCTGATCATAAGCATCACTGTGAGCCCGTCATATCAGACTCCTGTTGCCGATGATCATTCTCTTAATTTTTATATCATATATTCTTGTGGTTCAGCAGAGTAGATTTTATAGCTGTAATAGGAGAAATTAATGAGATGTTTGGTGAGTGAGAAGAGACACAAAAAGTCCTGTGTGTTTGATCCACGGTTCAGCTTCTTGACTGACTGTAAAGCTTCTGATATTGGGCCTCAGACATCATAACACCTCAAACTGTCTCATAAAACAATCATCTAAGTAGTGGTGGAATGATATGGGCTTTTCTAAGGCCAATGCTGTGTTTTAAAAATGTGGTCAGCCAGCGTCTGATATCCAAATCTAATCTCTTTTTTTTCCCACCTGTTTTTGTTTTTTTTTTTTTAAAGCACATTGACTGTAAAACACAATTGAAATCCTCACAAAATTAAGATTTTCATGCAGCAATATAAATGAAATTATTAATACACATACACATAGTACTCTTTTACCATTTCTTGAACTTGAAGTGCGGCCCACACAGGTGCTGCATCAAATATCTTTTAACATTTTTACTTTTGATCAAATATCAGCTTTCAAAAAAAATAAATGAAGTAATTGTAAATTGTAAAAATGCAAAATTACACTGAAAATAATGACTGTCAAAAGGTGTCATTGAGTCTGGACAATTTAGTGTCATCTTAAAAGTTAAATGTTATATTTTTCAGTTCCACATGCCTGTTTTTTCACTTTAGTCAACTTTAACAAACGTGCTTATCTTTTATCTTTTTCTGTTGTGTTTGATGCATACTGTCTTGTGCTGTTGTACACACTTGAATTTCCCTCTTGGGGGATCAACAAAGTATATCTTATCTTATGTGTTACTAAATGTTTTGTGTATTTGTAGATCTACTGTGGGCTGCAAGTTATGGGCTAATGTGCATGTGTAGTTGTTAGACTGAGGCAGAATAGTGTTAAATTGCACTTATTTTATATTAAGAAATTTCATACTGTTTGTGAAAGTATAGTTTGTA
Organism: Maxillicosta whitleyi; assembly: GCA_029822895.1. Taxonomy (NCBI): domain Eukaryota; kingdom Metazoa; phylum Chordata; class Actinopteri; order Perciformes; family Neosebastidae; genus Maxillicosta; species Maxillicosta whitleyi. The sequence goes on along the minus strand of JAPSES010106341.1, from coordinate 2,223 downwards.
AATGTAAACATTGTCATACAGTAATTTTACTGTTTTTGCATTAAAAACAAATTGGAGGTGTCATTATTTCGAAGTTATTCTACTATTAATTTAATGGTTTGGCCCGTTGGAGGTCAGATTGGGTTGGATGTGACCCCTGAACTACAATGGCTTTGACATCCTTTATGGAGGTAAATGCTCGCGCAGCAGAAAGTGATTGCAGATGACATCACGGCAGTCAGACTGGATTACGTAATTGTCAGCCGCTGCAGTAACACTGCATCTGTGGCCAACAGCAAACCACCAGAGGATCACTACTATACGACAGGTTGCATTAACCTTAAGTCTATAACGAGTAAGCATTCAGTGCAGATGCCTATTCCACATACATACTTTGCAATGCACTTATTTTTAATGTATATCAGGGGTACTGAGACCAACCCCCAGCAACAAATACCATACTATAGAAGATGAGTTCAGAGTTTATAAAAGGCCGACAGATGATTCTGAAACATATTCAACTTCCAGGTTATATTATTTACCCCTGTTACAGATGGTTAAATGACAACATGAGCATCATTCATGGCAGACTAACGGAACCTCATCCTTACTCTGCACAGTCAGTCTGCGTTCGGAACCAGCTGCTATTACCGTTAGCTAACGTCGAACTAAACACGGTTGACACTCTTTCGTGAACATCCGAAATAACGCCGACATTATTCACTAAGCGCAGATTTAACCTTATCGAGTTAAAAGCAGATTTGGAGTCAGACGGCGGTGTCTCCTGGTTGGACCGGAGCTGCCAAACAGCTGTCGGCTAACGGGCTGACGGAGGAGGAGGCACAGCTACCGGAGAATGAAAACCGACTCATGTGACTCACCGGCGGTAAAAGAAGCTTCAGAGCGATGTCTGAAATATCTGTAACACTCCAATATGTGCTGGATAGGACAGAAGAGAATGGCCGAGCGATTGGGAAGCAGCCATTATTGTTTCCCAGTGTATAAAAGATGTTTCCTCTAGTGAACGGGTTGTTACGTGGCTCGATCTCGTTTCTTATCGCGAGAACTGGTGCTAAACCACACACAAGCATTCACTCTTCCCCATCTGTGACTCAGGACATCAGTACCAGTTTCCGGACCTTTGTTCTGCCGAATTCTACTCCCTGCCGAAAGTTGATGGAAGGTATTCAGATATTGAATAGTTGTGTTTTGCAATTACATTTTTGGGATCCTTGTATTTCGCAGTTTATGGAGCCCGGGTATTAAATAATTAATTAATAAAATTAAAAAGACCTGCTGTTGTGGTCCTGCTTTCATCATTACCATTTATTTATCCATATAGTTGGTGTTTTTTTGTTAGTTTGTTTTTCAACAGCACAACATGGATGTATTATTGTATCAAGTGCATTTTTGCTGTTTTTAATAAATCTGTATATGACAGTGAATGAATGGGACTGGATAAGCCTAAAGGGCGTGACAGTGGAAAAACCATGTGACATAAACAGGAAGTTGCAGATAAGCACTCAACTACTGAAACTGGAGAACATCATTTATTGTTATAAAAGACTTCGGGTGACAAAAAAAAAAAAAAAAAAAAAGTAGTAATAGAAAACAAACAAAAGCATATTAAAACTTAGAAAGACTTAGATTGGCCATGGCTTCCATCCAGTGGAAATAAATGAAAGATAGAAAACAAGTGTGTTTTATTTGACTGGTACCACTACTGTTTCGTGTGTTAAGTGAATGTAACCAACTACTGCATATCAATATTAAAATATAATGTATATTACCTTTGTGAGTCACTTGAATATCAGACACATAGAGATCACCTTGTCTTTAAACATTTTATTCTTAAAGTCAATTGACAAATCACATGTATTGACATCAGACTTTGTAAATTTGATTCCAAAGCTCAGGATGGGTCGATCCAGTTGAACTGTGCAGTCATCGTCAAAGAGTTACTTGACGAATGATGGAAATGTCACATATGACGTTCCTCCTGGGAACACATAGAGCGCTTCCGCATTCTTGGTTTCATCAGTAAACAGCTCCAAGATGTCTTTTACAGCTTCAGACACACTAGAAAGTAAAGGTACAAAGATTTAATTCAACCAGTGTTAGAAAGGCGCCGAATACCTATGCTGTGTTTGGATGGTTGCCTGTCGCTTTAAAGAGCGCCTTCCGCTAAAAACCACTTTGAGTAGCTCTTTTTACAATGTGGTGGGTCACAACAAGCAGTATATG
>JAPSES010106332.1:0-18456 GCA_029822895.1 Maxillicosta whitleyi | reverse complement strand
GTCTTTCTATAGGAATTGATACGAAGGCTTTTAAATTTATGACATTTTGAATTTACTACCTTTTGTGTCACTTTAAAACAACCTGGTGGACTGGATCATTTTTACCATGTAGCGATCTGGGTCGTTTTTTTACTTAATCTGTGAGAAACCACTTTCACTTGGTCGTCATATTTGTTGCTGCTGTAGCTTTGGAGAATTCCCATTCCCACATTTTGTGACAAACTGTCCGGAAAAGGCCTGAGTGACGTTTTGGTTTGTTATGTAAACAAGTTATGTAACAAGTTATCGATTGTCATTGGATGAGAGAATAAAAGAGTGAAAATAGGTATGTTTCATTAATGGTCTTTTACATTTTATCAGTACAGAACAGTACATCAGTCCAGTGAAACTAAAGATGTTTTATTAATTCCTCTATTGCCGCATTTCTACTATGTGGAACCAGTTCGACTCGGCCCGTCTCCCGTTGTGCACCTCATTTCCTTTCACCTGTCTTTGGAAACTTATGAGGGGATACAATGTTTGTTGCCCAAATGAATGAATCACAATTCAAATGAATCACATGCTGCGTGTTTGATCATATTGGAAGGATTCCACGCTTTTGAAGAAATGGAAGCTTTGGCCGTGTTCTAAGTTGACCTGGTGTCACCTTCTTAGACCGTTTCTGCTTCAGAGCCATGTTGGCTACATTCTGACCAAAACAATGCAGTGTACGCTTGACATCGTTCCACATGTGCAACAACGGTGGACTCGATAAGCAGAATCGTTGAGCAGGCAGGCAAACAATTCCAAGGAAATGAGCCACAGGGATCCAGTTCTTAAAAAGAACCAATTCTTGATTCCGATCCCTACTGTGAGGGAAGTTATTCCCGTGTGTAAATACGGAAAGACTGATAGATTAGTGATAATTAGGCTACAACTGTGGTTTTTGTGGAAAAAAAAAAAAGTGTGATAAAAGTCATATGCTGCTTTAAGCTCTGGACACATTAAATACACAAGGCTGCAAAACTCAAATGTTCACAAGTTGTTTATCAATATTTTAGAAAACACAACCTTTAAACTTCAGTGCATAAAACAAAAAAATCTGCAGCAGTCTAGATGTGAATCTCTGAAGTTGTATAAACCTGACATCTTCTGCCTATTGAGAAAAAGTATTAAAGTAGATCCTTTGAAAATATACAAAAAAAAAAAGAATATCATATGAAGATAAGTTTCGGTAAACACCTAACCTGGCTTTAGTGAAGCACTTCTATCATTGAAAAAGAACTGCACCGCATGTATAAATTATATACTCTCACTTAAACAAATGCATATGAGCATTAAAAGGAAAATGTCTGAATAGCCAAAGTAGCCACTGTGCAGTAAAATGACTCCTGACTGTGGTTTCCTATTGTTAGTGATGTTTCTGTGATATTTTCTGCATGTTGAATCTTAGCGACTGTTTCACGTGACATTGCCATCATCAGGGTGTAGCGATAATTACCTCACCTCTTCTTGGTGACAATAATGAGCTGTTTGTGTTGCTATAACATGTTTGCTCCATTTATACCCCACATGTCCTAAATGCTGCTACCTGTTGTTTTTTCGTTTAGAATTAATTATGGAAAGCGGCACCAACCTTTGCGTTGCTAATTGTGTCACTTTGTTGCTGTGAAGGGTGGAATGTTTTTTCTGTGCGTTACTGATCTTTTGCAGCAGGGAGCGTACAGTCAGACTCTGTCATTTTCTCTAGTTTGTCTAAAAAGCCACAAGTGAAGCAACAGGAGCTCTTTAGTGTCTGGGGCTTCCATGTGACAAGTGTATGTTAGATGATCATTTTTTTGATCAGATAATTCAACACTCTGGATGAAGCAGATAAGTTATCTCTTAAAGGTTGTGCAATAAATATGCAAGGTGCTAAAGCATGCATTAATAAATGGAGGGTTGGAGGCTCCACTGATGATAATCACATCATATCTGATCATTAACCAGGGTGGGGGAAGTGGCTGCAAGACTATGCGCTCAACTAGGACAGCTCATAGTCCTTTACTGTTTATGTTTTTTTACCCATAAACCCAGTCTATAGCATTGGTGGATTAAAATATCTACACACAACCAGGGGCCAGATTCACAGAAGACCCAGAGCTACTCTTATGGCAGTTCTCAAATGAATACTTTAGTATTTTTAACCTTTCTTATGTGATTTACCACTATTTATTTTAAAATTATCCTCTTTATTTCACATTTTTTTCCATGTAAATCATCTATTCTCCTATATTTAATTCACTGATTATATACATATTCATAAGAGCTCAGTAAATTCACAGGTTATTATATCATAAATAGTGAAAACTGAAGAAAAAAACTGACTTTTTCACCAACGATATCAATAACTGAATGTAAAAACAAGTGGCTCCATCCACTGTCATTAATCAAACTCCATGTAACTCCAACTTCATCAAGCTCCATCCTTGCAATTTTTCACTTTAAAACATGTTTTTGTTTTTTTTCCCTATATTTAATTTACTGGACATGTAGATGTTCAGAAAAGCTCACTTTAAAGTTGAGAGCCTATGAAGATCCAAATGGGTCATATCTGATGACCATGAAAATGTGATAAACTGTATTTAACACCAAGTATTTAATGAGATTAGTGGTTCAGAAGTTATTAAATATTTTACACCAGTACATGACTTCGGTCACTGGTGGCTATTTGGGTCTTTTTGGCTTAATCTGGACTGAAATAGTTAAAGGGAGTTTTAGAGGCTGGTTTTCGTGGGTGATCTACCACAGTACACAAAATAACTGTTCTGTTTTTGAAATGTATGTTATTCTCTTTAATTGTGCTTTAATACTCTGTCCTGTGGTTTAATTTTATGTACATTGGAGACTCATGTGAAAGGCAAATTTCCACTACTCTTGCAATAATTTTTCTTTCAGTCTCTGATTCTGAACTTCTAGACACAGCTAGTTTATTTTAATAATGACCCAGATCAGTGCAAATTAGTGCAGACTCCGATTATCCATAGATGCAACTCATGTAAGGATTCTTCACATAAAGTTAATTACACACCAATATGAGATAAACAGATAAGTTTTATGTATGCGGTCCTCTCTGGAAATGGAAACATGGACCAAATGGATGAAGGAAAGGAGTGATAGGAATGGAAGAGTTATTGTGAGCAATGTTAAAATAGTGTCTACAACACTTAAAAATCACAATGTCCAACCTTCATAAAGCCATATCTGTATCATCAATGTGATGAAAGTAAATACAGGAAGAGATAGGTGCGTTCCACAGAGGAAATTAAAGCCGATAGCAAAGCGTATAAAATGAAGGAGAAACATGGAGAAGTGATATTTGTAGCTGCACTGAATCCTGGCTTTCATTTTCCAAATCAGTTTGTGGTTAAATGTGAGAGATAGATATATTTACTTATTTGTGGTGGGTTATTTTATTTATTAATATCAGTAACAGAGAGGAAACTGTAATAAATAAATAAAAACCTTGGAAAATTAAAGGTGGGGTAGGCAATCTTGGAAAAACAGTCCGACCAAGCTACATTTTGACAGTACACAATTCAGAAGAGCTGTTCTTCAGACATTACCCCGGAAGCCACGCCTCCAGAGTATTGGCAGTGTTGGGAAGGTTACTTTTAAAAGGTAATCCCTTACAAATTACTGATTACATGCTCCAAAATGTAATGTGTACTGTAATCCATTAGGATTAAGGTGAGTAATGTAATCTGATTACTTTGGATTACTTGACATTGCCATTGAACCCTCAGGAACAAGCATTGGACGTACCAGTACTGTATTGGTACGTGCGCAGCATCAAATTGCCAAGCTCCGGCTCATGGTTCCATGTGTACCTAATTCAGTCTGCTCCAACACCCCCGCTCCTACAGTTGAACAGCCCCAGTTCATACCTAGCTGGCTAATGTTACATTCCCTAGTGATTTACGTTAGCGACAAAATAGTTTGACGTGAACGTTCCATCCTAATATAGCTAACTTAGCTAGCCAAGCTGTGGCTCTGTCTGCTCCAAGCCCGGGAATGCAGGACTCATACACGAAGAGGGGTACGCACAGAGGGGAAGGGAAGTTTAATCAATATATTAAGGTTAAAATGATTGGGTGGTGTTTTTTCCATCCTGTCTGTTCCACAGATGACTATATATTTTTTTTATTTTTGTGTTAGAGCATTGAATTAATTCCTTGTAATCGGGGTGTGAAGCAGATTTTAAGCAATATAGTAAAAAAAAAAGAAAAAAAAAGCTCCTTCCCTACCTTGGGGGGAGGGGCTTGAAACCTCATGCCTTCATGATGTGTTAACACTATGCTAATGCTTCTTTTCAATAATGATCTCAGGAGAACAATCCAGGTGGAAATATGGACTGTTTCGTCGTCAATGCGCTCTGATAACGTCATCCACTGTCATTCAAATTAATCAACTCAAGTGGAGATAATTCTCTCCTACCACCTCCTCTGTGTTTTCAGCAGAGCCTCCTCCATGTGTATCTGTCACAGCCATGCCAGGCGCAAACGGGTTAGGACATGCTTTTTGTCGGCGTTAAATAATCGTGTAAGCAGAGGCGTTAGCAGTAAATCGACAGCTGCATACAGCCTCAGTAAATCATGTCGCACCACTCATTTAAATACTGTCGTCCCTAAAATGTGTGTTTTTACATGGAAGCTTCTACAAATACATATGCAATTAGGTCAGCTGCAGAACGGCGTCCGTGTCTTTCCAGCGCTAACTTTGTTTGTGCTGCATCTCTTTAGTAAATCTCGACGGTAGTTTTGTCAAACAAGAGTTTTCAGTGGTGCAAAACATTAGCACATCTAATACTTCTACACTACATAGTTTCTTTGTGACTTATGCACTGACCTTCTGTGTTTTCAACTACAAAAAGACACAAAACACTATTCCAGAGGTTCGGGGGTTTTGTGATTTTCCCGTTGAAGCATCTCTGCAGGTTACATCACTTGAATTATGCAAACATATACCTCTACAAACAACATATTGATCGGATTTTTCTAATGGATAATAATGCCTACACGTACACACATACACCAATGAGCCACTCTCACTCCATTTTTCTCTCGACTTACAGAGACAGAAACATTTCCAACACAATAAGAACACGAGGCAATCAAATTAATCCAGACAGTGGTAAGACTAATGGAATTAAGAAGGAGAAAATGAAAGGAAGGAGTCATGAAGATGGAAAAGCAGAGCTGCAGTTCATTTGTAAGCAGACAAAATAACCTGAGCTGTAGAGGAGAGGCTCCACACTGTGCTGCTTCTCTTCCTAAGCCCCTTTGACACTGTTCATGACTTATCCTGTGATACTTTGATTTCCTCTAGCGGCTCCAGAAAAGAGCCTATTACTCTCTCATTGGTTATGATACGGCCAATTGTGCCTTCTCAAACAAAAAAAAGGTGAATCCTCTTGTAAGGATTTGTTGGAACGGCGTCTTATAGCTGTGAGCATTCACCTGCGCTACGTCCTGACAGGAATACTCGATATGTGCAACATATCTCCCACTGGACTGAAACATAGTGGCCGTTTATTAGTGTCTGAGACCTGCTGTCTGACCGAACCCACAGACGGAGCATGTCACAGTGCCACTCAATTTTCCACATATCTGACCCAGGCAGAGCAGCAGAGTGTCGGGCCAAAGCAGTGTTAGGACAGCTGAGCAGACAGACAGACGCTGCAGAAGTCTCACAACACAGGCTCACAAAATGCATATGCAATGCCATAAAATGTGGGACAAAAAAAAGAAGAAAAAAGAAGAGTGACTATTTTTGGTCATTTCTGCAAATGTTAAATATGGGGCCGATACCGTGCCTCAAAGAGGTTGAGAAGCATGTTGATTTTTATAACATTATACAGTGATTCACAGAGATTTTAGAGAAATGTTGAAGCTGTAATTTTGGGAATAAGAAATACACTAATATCTTAGATCTTAAATGCATATACATATATTAAATTCTATTTTGTGAGTGTTTGTGAGACTGACCAGCAGCAGAACAGTGAGTTTTTCAGGGTTAGTATCTACAGGAGGCCCAGTCTACTTCCAGTGACCCCATCAACATACCATCTTCCTGCGTTCGGATTCGAGCTGCGGGGCTCTCCGGGCCGGGCCCCACATTAGTATGGGCCCTCACCCTCACCACATACTCCGTCCACCTCTCCAGGCCCTCCAGCGTATAGCTGGTGACGTCGGCGCCTAGTCCTGACACCTGGTGCCGCTCCATGTCCGGCCCTGTCACTGCCTGGTAGGTTATGGAGTAGCGCACTAACTCCCCGTGGCGTCTGTCTGTAGGCGGAGCCACCCAACTCACCTTGATGCTGGTGGAGGTCGGGCTGAGCAAGCGGACCTCCTGGGGAGGGGCTGATGGTGCTGATGGGAGGGGAGGAGGGAGGGGAATGGTCAAGCAGGGTGGATAATGGATGACGAAGCAAATGGCTCTCTGGACTGCTGACAGATAATTTTATGTGTGTTATGAAAACAGAGTACATATTCAAGACAAGATGGATGATGTAAACCGTAAAACCAATGCCCATAAAAGAAGTTTAATTTCACTGGTGTTTAAATACGTTTTATGAGAAGGAAACAAGCTGCCAAGATTATTCTAACTGACATCAATGCAAGTGACGTCTGTGTTATTTGTTAGATTTGAGCTGTGAAAACACTGTTATAGAGACAGGAAGCTTTGGATAAAAACTAAAAAATATTGGATAGGGATTTGATTAAAATTTTCAAGCAGCTGTTAAGCTAAGTTCTGAAATGTAAAGTTTTTCTTAAACTACTTGGTAATTTGGCAGTCACAATGATATAATGAACAGTAAATTAATTTCTGTATTCAGTTTCCTTCAGCTATATTTTATTCAGTAATGACTTCAGTGCTAAAATTAAACTCACTATACAAAGTCTCAGTGGCATTAAAACTTTAACAAATACTTTTATTCTTGTGCAGCAAAGTGACAAACTCACATTATTAAATTACTATTTAATTACTCCAAAGAAAAACTCTTTGTATGAACTGTTCCCAGTGAGTCCAGTCCAGCACCAACATTCAGTCCTTCACTAGTTTAGGTCCAAATGAAATTAAATGTGATGATTTTATATATTATTGTGTTTCGTGTGTCATTAATAAACTCAAAAACTATTCAATAATTATCAGTGACTCCTCAAGAAGGTGTGATATATTGTATGTGTAATAAAATGCTATGTTGAATTTTTAAGTCTCTACAAATTCTACTGGTTGATATGGTGCAATTATATGGGACCAGTGAGGTAACTGGCAGTTATGGGACACCGTTATGAAGCACTGTTCAGTGGTGGAGTCGACCAAACAGAGCAAACTGGGTGTTTTCAGGAGAAGTCTCCTTAGATTTCAGATTTTTGTTTTACATAAATAATTAGGTAAATGTAGTTCCTGGGGACAATTTTTTTTTTTCATAGGTTGTACACTGACCATGAAGATTACAAGTGATTCATTTTAGCTTTGGTCTGTTTTACTGTTGTTTTATCTCGGTCGGTCAGTGTTCATACTATTATATTGTGCACATCAGTTGTTATCTATATCTGGTGAAAACTGTGACATGACTAAAAAAATGTTGGAGAAATTGATAACAAACCATATACCAGCGGCTCAGACATATTTCATTTACAGGCTGTTTGAGCAATTAGCTTATTATAAGACATGATTTATAGTTTAATTTGTTACTGTAACCATCACAATGACCAACATCTAAGATTATAATTTTAGCCGTAACCATGAACTTTTCCTGACTAACATTTGTGTTGTTTTTATGCTTAAACCAATCTGACCTTGTGAATAGAAAGGATTTTATACATGTGAACATTATCATGTAGAATTTTGTACAGTGTGTTCTTGAAAAGATGATAGGATTTGACCCACTTGTAGGTTGTTGAAAAAGAGAAACTAGAACCTACAAAATGGTGTGAATAGAAATCCTCTGTATATCACTCAACTGTGTTTTCAATGTCTTATTTTTATGTAAAAACCCATTTGATGATGTTAATTAGTCTTATAATTTCCAAAAAGATAGTATTAACCCATAAAGACCTCGTGTGACTTTGGTGGTTGTTCTGAAATAAATGTTCTTCTCTATTTAATCTATGTTAAGTGATTTATCGCCATTTATATTTATAATATTATTGTGTGTATTTTGCCCTTTTTCAGTGAAAATTATGCATTTTCCTACATTTAATTAAATGATGACATACATGTTCATACAAACTCAGATTAAGGATGATTTGTATTACATTAGAAACAGAGAAAACTGGGGAAAAAAGCTAATTTTTCCAACCAAATCTGTCATTAACTGAACATAAACTAAGTGTGTCCATCCACTGTCATTGATCCAACTCCAAAGGTTTTACTGGTGAATCAATGTTGTAGAAGATGACGGTGTTTCCAGGTTCAGGAAGCTTCTAAACACCAAAATGGGTCATATCTGATGACCACGAAAAGATGATAGACTGCATTTTATATTAATTATTTACATGTATTGATAGAATTAATGGATCAACAGGTATTAACCAGTTTACATCCACTGATGGATTTGGTTGCCAGTGACTGTTTTTATGGGTTAAAACTAAATGGTTTTTAATAAATATATGCCATATGATTTTAATCTTCTCTAATAAAATTATCTTCAAAGTCCAGAGAGTTAAAAACAATAAGGGTAATACAAGCGTTTTGCTTTAAAAAAAAAAAAAAAAAAAAAAAAAAGACATATATTCTTGCAAAGAAAATGAAATAACACAGTGTGAAGTTTGCACAACATAAAAGTAAAATAGGCACACAGCAGATGAATGAATGTACAGGCACAAAAACGCAAAATACAGCAAAACCAACATGAGATGTATGGAGCAGGTGGTTGAGATAACACAGGGGACTGTAATGATGTCTGCCTGTGGTGTTGCAGTCACAGCAGTGTGTGTGTGTGTGTGTGTGTGTGTGTGTGTGTGTGTGTGTGTGTGTGTGTGTAACCCAGTAATGGTAGCATCCAAACAGAGTTACTGGCTGCTTTGTGTCGACCTGCTGCAGAGGTGGTCATGAGGAGTTGAAAGAAAGGAGTGAGAACAGCTGTAACTCCACCACACATTCAGTACATGAGCGTCTGGTTTCATGTATGTAGGGGTTCAGTAGATCAAAGAGATGGAGCCTGATCATGTGTGAGAGATCCACCACACCCCACTCCCCATAGAAACAGCGTTATGAAGAAATACCACGACCCGGACTGCTGTGACGGAAAGAGAATTAAGGTTTGGACAGAAAACAAATGTCAACACAAAAAGAAAAGATGTATTATTTGTGGGATACGAACACTGTTGTGACGTTAAGAAGCAGGGCAAGATTGAAGAATTAGTTAGCCATTTCTGTTGGTATACTGAGGAAAGTTGTTTGTGTGAATAAATCAGACCTTTTACCGGTGACTGGAACAAAACACCCATGCATTTTTTTCCTCTTCTCACCAAATCTCACAAAAGCTGGAGTCATTTTTCATCATACCCAAATAGAGGTGAGAGACTTGTATCACACATAAATACACACAAAGTTCTATAACAGGCAGAGGAGTTGATATTTTTACATATTAATAGACATTAATCTGTCCTGAGAAATAGTTGGTATTAGTCTGATTATCCAATCATGGAGTCTGATCCTATTTATAGATTAATCACTATATTTAATGCACATTCACACAGACTTTTAGAAGGATTACAGTAAGTAAGTGGATCAGCTCATACTGTATCTGTCACAGGATAATAACTGATAATAACTAAATAATTAATGTCATTTCATCCATCCGTCTGTGCATCCATGTGTTTATCCACTCATACTTCATTCCTTCTTTCCTTCCTTCCTTCCATTCATCCATCCTGTATGAATTATATACTAAAAAGACAATAGTATTGGAATTCAGGTGTTTCATTGCTAACAGAGTTTGGACTCAGTTTGACAAACATCATAATTTTATCTCATGATAAATATTGCAATAAACACTTGGATGGTGGTTTCTTGTTATCGTTATAATTGCTTTAAATAGTCTACCTCTAAATTTCTGAAATATTTGTTGCATTCTGAATATAAACAGTGTTCTAGCTAACTCTAAGTACCGTCATGGCCCATTATGCTATAATTTTGGGCTGCTACGCTAATCTTCGCCCGCTACGTTACATTTTTAATACAGTATAACAGCTTTTTTACTGTATTTTTTGTCTTTATTTGTGGTTTGAGACACAGACACGCAGAGCTGGTTCTGATCCCAAAAGGGTTACAATATAGCAATGCCCCCTCCCGGTCACTGCGCTTTACAATTATTACACTTTTTTGAGCAAAACAAATTTACAAACTATTACTTTAATGAAATGAAGTCAAACTTTTGGGACACCCTGTATAATGGTGAAGTTTAATGAACTGAAGAATAGAAGAGGGTAGAACAGATTAGTTTTGTAATGTGGGGATGCATTTGAAAGAATAATTATTTATGATATGCACCTATCCTTCTCTTCCTCCGCTACTAAAAACAAAACAAAAAAAAAAACAGGTGGTGAGATCATGAGATCAATCCTCTTTCACTGCATCTCCTCTGATGGACTGTCAGTTTTAAGACTTCGAATCTGACAGGCTCCAGCTATATCCTGTAAATAAACACAACAAACTAGACAGTGATTGTCAGAAGGATGAAAGGATGGAGGGAGTTAGACCAGCAGGAGTGTCAGTATTGGTCAGGGTTTTTAGTTCTGTTAGCAAGCTTCCTGACATGATGGGTCTGGCTGCCGGAGGAGTGATGAGGCACTGTGAATGAGACCGACTGGTTGGAAACTCTTTTGTTGGCGGTGTGACTGCTGCTATCTCAGGTATTTCACTGCAGACAGCAAAAACAGGTGGCTGAGGGAGCTTTCACTCTGTCTGAGAGCTGTCAGAAATATTAGACGTTCAGGCCCACGCCTCATATTGTTGGACAGACGTAGATAGATCCAATGCTGGGTCCATTTAGTTAAAGGTGTTCAATAGAATAAGTGTCAGAATGAGAGCAGGAATCCAATGTTAGGACTCAGAACCCTGCACATCAACACACTCTTTACTATGTTTCTTGTGACAAACTATGATTTTGAAGGAACATGACAGTCGTGATAAAAACTATCTGACACTGCAGCTGTCTGACTGTGTTTGCTTGCTCTTACATCATAATGTGCTGCATGTATCAACTTAGTGCCTTTATGAGACTATTTGTCAAAATGTGCATGGTGCACGGCTGGTGATTTGTTACGCAAAGGCTGCAGAAAGCCAAAGATATATATACATATTAAGCAATATTACTGTGCATATAAATCCATTCAGATGTGATGGCTCAGGTGAAACAGTGCTTTTTTACGCCTCAGAAAACCTTGTTAGAATGACATTTTCTTTTGGTGTTTAAACTTTATAATTGAGCTGTATGTTCAGCAAAAAGACATGGGGGAAAAGGGCATTTATAATTAATGCCAGGCTTCATAAAGTTCTGCCATAAGATTTGCAATTACATAGTTGTGAGAGTTAGTCTGTGTATTTTTACTGTTTCAGCAGTGTGAAAGCACACAAATGACTGGATCAGGAACAGAAGTTCTGCTCTTTTACTCAGGTATGAGACAGTAAGTAGTTGGTTCACTATATATTCTGATCCACATTTTACCTACAGTATATAACTCATACTTATGCCCACACATCTCAAAACATTCAATTATATTCAATTGTGTTATATTCAATTATATTATATTATATTATGTTATATTATATTATACTAGATTAGATTAGAGATACTTTATTTATCAAAATGGAAATTAAAGCATCCAGCAGCAGCAATAAACACATAAAGCGCAATAATAACAAAAAGCACTATACACATAAAAAATACAAATATACAAAATAGAAAATACACTCTTACATCTCGGATTATTAAAAAAAAAAAAAAAAAAAAAAAAACTTAAAAACTTACTATAACTTTAAACTTCCATGGAATTTGGTGAGTTCTATAAAAACTGACCATTTTAGACTTTTTTTTTTTGTGTCCTAGACTATTTATATATATATATGTGGTGTTTTATCTTTCTACATATTTATGTTTTTATCTATCTTCTAATTGACTTTTTCTCTGCACCAGTGAATGCACTTTTTCTTTTACAAATACTTATTCAATTGTATTGTATTGTATTGTATTGTATTCTATTCTATGCATTAAAACTTTATCACCTGCGTAATAATATTGTAAATCTGTGAATTCATTCTTTTTGTCAACAACACTTCATTGCATTGTTGACTGTGTGTTAACCTGCGTATAATGAATGATTGTATTGTATTGTATAAAAACACATGCAATATATGAAGTACAAAGTTGAAGGACTATACCAATGGGCTGCCTGTGTTTACATGTTACATTACACAGATGTTTTCCAGTTAATGCATTTTGTTTTCCTCAGGGCTTTTGTTTCAACTCAGAACATACATTGAGGTGACTTTAGCAATTTCAATAGAATTAAGTAAAAGAAACACAATAAAATAATAAAAAAGCAATTCCGTAAAATAATAGAAGCTTAAGAATAGCTGCATCATTAAAACATAAAACTAAAGAATCAGCTAAAACAAGAACAGTTAGAAGAAAAATATGACAAAATGAAAAATGCAAAATGCCCTAAGGATAAAATTGTAATGAATTTAACATCTTTCTACAATTACTCTACATATCTAAAAATTGAGTCTCAGTGAAAACAGCCTCCGCAAAATGATGCTACCATTGCAATGTTTAGAAGAGCCCACGTGAAAAGACAATATTTAAGTCATATGTGGGATAAAACACCAGAAATAGGTTTATTAAATCATAAAACCAGTGTCTGGTCTAACACAGAGGATCATCCAACACTACTTCCATATTCATAATTCTCACCAGTAATAAATCTTAAGTGACTTGTTGTGACCTCCCAGGAGCTTATTGGTTTCAGATCATTTCATTTCACTGTCTCACCCGACTCACAAACACTGGGACTGGATCGACACTGCTGATGCTCCACAATAAACCACACAGTTTCAACATCCCATCCTTTAATGCATCCGTGACTTTATGCCTCTGCCGAAAAAACTGGCTGTTCAGGTGGGTATATCAACTCCAATTGAAATTCAGATGCTTTAGAAAATCCTGTCAATACAAATGCTACAATATGGCTGTATGTTGTGGGATCTGGCTGGTGCAACCAGAAGGTGGAAGCAGATAACGCAGCATCACTGGTATAGTCCTTTAGCAAGAAGGGAAAAAGCTGGACAACATTAACCTCCCATCTGCCTTATTTTACCTATAAAAAGCTCTTAAAAGCTTTTCATTTTCAGGTATGACTTTAATGAAATGTGAGTACTGCTCTTAACAGCTAGAAGCAGTTTATTACAAACCTAATGCACTTTAAAGTACAAACTGGCATCTTATGTATAAAGAGTTCAAGTTGACAATTATCATATATTATTCCACTGTCTATAGAGAAAAGCAAACTAAAATCTTAATTTCTTTAGGAACAAAGCTCTTCTCCAGAAAAACAAACAAACAAACAATGTAATATATCTGTGTTGAATGACCATATCTTGTTCCACCTCTAAAAAGTAAACATTTATACTTAAAGCTGGGAAATCTATCTATTGATTGGAGGGTTTGGTCACTCATAGGTGTTTTAATAGGAGGGCTATTTATGTGATTGACAGCTATGATTACCAATGGCTGTTTAGCATATTTTAGATGCAGGTAGTTATACTTTTTAGTTCTTGAGCACCTTACAGAATGTAAAACCAAATGTATCTGCAACATACAATAGTATTCTTATTCTTTAAAAAAAACAAAAAAAAAAACTGTAACAGGTCTCTCATTATATTTAGTCTTGGACAAAGAGGAGAAAGTTGCAGTAAAGGTGTGTCCTCACTTTCTGGCATTACTTCACCTGATTTCAGCTAATATAGCTTTAAAAAACAATTATGCAGTTCATTACATCTCAGGAGAACACTAAAATGTCAGTGTAGAGACACATTGTACTCATTATAATGTTAACTCACTAGTCAATACACTGCATTGATGAATGTATCATCACTGTACGGTTGAACTGATTGGGATGGTTAATAAACAGAGTGCGAGGCTTCATCCACAGCTTTGTTTAAATAATACTGCTCTGTAGCAGACGAACAAATACACAATGTAATATATGTCATATATGAAGGGATGATGTTGTCTATGACTAAGTGGATATAGTATTTTTATATAACACATCCTCATATTGGTGCCATAGTAACTTCTATATGTACACATTCTAAGATTATATTTTGTGTATAATAAATACTGTGCAAAAGTCATAAACCAACATTAGGTTTGATGGTTTAATAAACCACATATGCATTTCTCAGTCTCCATATCAAGAAACAGTCTGAATCTTTGAGCTACTTCTTGTCATGGGGTCAAAGGTCACACTAAGTAGTGTCTTTAACCTTTAGAACCAATTTAGTTTAGTTTTTGTGTGTCTAAATAACAAATAAATACGTGAAATGATGATATGAAATAAATTAACCCCAAATATGCAATTAAAATGTTTATTGCAATATTTACCATAAAATAAAATTATGCTGTTTGTTAAACTGCCCCTGTTAGCAATGAAACACCTGAATTCTAATAGTATTGTCTTTTAGTATATAATTTATACTGGATGAACCCTGTGAAATCAACAATGCCCCTGTGATTGAAAATGGTTCCAGTTAAATTATACATGTAACATTAATATCATGAGGTTAAGTGAAAAAAAGGAAATCACATGTGTGAATGGCAAGTGTCACATCCCATCATTCAAATCTGAAACTGAATTATTTGTTCCTGAGCTGAGACATGATCAGATCAGTGCACTGGAATGATGTTGACTGAACATGTAAATAATGAGTCAGAAGGTGCTCCCAACCAGTGGTGGAATGTAACAGAGTATTTTTACTTCGTTACTGTACTTAAGTGTTTTTTTTTTTTTGTATTTGTACTTGGACTACTTGGACTTTTATACTTTAAAGTACATTTTAAAGTAAGTACTTAGTACTTAAGTACTAAGTCCACAAGTACTTAAGTACGTAAGATTCTTGATGTAGTACTTCTACTTTTACTTGAGTAAATATTTTGCAGGGTATTAGTACTTTTGCTTAAGTAAGATTCTTGATGTAGTACTTCTACTTTTACTTGAGCAAATATTTTGCAGGGTATTAATACTTTTACTTAAGTAAGATTCTTGATGTAGTACTTCAACTTCTACTTGAGCAAATATTTTGCAAGCTATTAGGAGAAACACCATGATCTAGACGTGTGTATTTTCTATTTTCACATTCACCAACGAGCAGATGTGAAAGTGAGCATGTACAAATTCCCACGTTAAATCCACCAATAAAGCATCTGACTGACTTACCTTTCACTTTTGGCTTTCTGTTTATCTGTCTTGGTTCTTCCATCATCAAACCAGAACCAAAGGAACTAACAATTTTGTTCTTTTCATGATGTGGTCTGAACAAACCACAGTGCAGTTTTGAGGGATGTTAGGAGGTTGTAGTACTTACTGGACTGGGCCGTCTTCGCTTCAATCGGCTGAGTAAAGACACCTAAGCCCATCTCTGAACGAGCTGCCAGGGAAAACATGTAGAGCGTGTCTGGCTTCAGCCCCTCCACTGCGTAGGAACCCGCCGCATCAAATGTTTTACGATGCTGTGGAAAGAAAAATTATGATGACAGCTTCTTCACTGGTATTTTCCCTTACCTTTAATTAGCATGATGAGACATTAAACTACTACGTCTTAGCTACTTCTACAAAAAAAAAACAAAAAAAAAAAAATGCACAAATGAGTCATGAAACAGCCAAAACTATGGGTATATAATATAAAAAGACACTTAATAGACACATAATAAAGTAGATCTAGATGAAACAGGAAATGACAGTGAGGTCAAACAGTTACTTTAAAAGTATAAGGTTGTGACACTACGGGGTTCATACAGTACGTATTATTACATTACATTTACACTATGTTGGTTTGTTTTCAGTTTTCTATTATTAGCTCTCATTCTCCAATCATTAACTAAATTTGTTTTATTATTACGCCTTAAGGTGCCTGATATATATATATATACATATAAATAAAATTTTAAAAAGCTGTCAGTTTCACTCAGTTGTGTTGCTTGTCACAATATTGCAACGTTGGTGTTTAAAGGGTTCAAATGTAACGCTGCAGTTACAGATTTTCTTATGATAAGTTAAACAGACTTGAGGACAGATGTTTCGTTACCTGCTGACGGTTTTTGTTGGAACTTCAGCCTTCATCAGAGCTGCCAAATGCTTCCTGGTGTGACATGTCTAAAATCAGCTGACTGGACTTTTCAAGATAAAATTTCCCGACCCAACTGTGTCCGGTCTCTGCTCCCCCACCACCACAGAAGAAATAACCACATCATGGACTGGGACCAGGAAAATCATTTCATCTGAGGCCAACAAATTGAAAAGATGGATCACAGAGACCATTGGAATAAGAAAAGGAGGGAGCAGCTCCATAAACGGGGTGGGGACAATGGACACGGTTGGGTCGGGAAATTTTACTATGAAAAGTTTCCTGGCTTGATCAGATGTTTTTACACACTTCAGACCAGGAAGTGTTTGACAGCTATGATGAAAGCTGAAGCTACAGCCAAAACTGTCAGCAGGAAAAAAAAAAAAATAACATCCTTCCTCAATTCTATTTGTCTGATCACAAGGAAACCTCTAACATTTGGAACGGAAGACAGGATTTAAAAACACAATACACCTTAGTCTGATAATTCATGGATGGATGGATGAATTCTTTCTTCTTCTTTCTGTCTTTCTTTTTTCTTTCTCTCTTTCTGATTTTCCCCTTAAGGATCTCTCTCTCTCACTCTTTCTTTCTTTCTCTCTCTTTCTCCCTCCCTCCCTCCCTTTCTTTGTTTCTCTCTCCCTCTTTCTTTCTCTCTCTCCCTCTCTTTCTCTCTCTTCCTCTCTTTCTCTCTCTTCCTCCCTCCCTCCCTCTCTTTATTTCTTTCTCTCTCCCTCTGTCTTTCTTTCTCTCTCTTTCTTTTCTTTTGTTTCTCTCTCTCTTTCTCTCCCTCCCTCCCTCTCTTTCTTTCTGTCTTTCTTTCCTTTCCTTCCCCTTCAGGATCAATAAACCTCATCTGTATCTATATCTGTGTGGTACAAAATGAAAGAATTAAAGTCATGATACAAACTTGACATTAAAAACTGTCATGTGCTTTAATGTCACATGGTGAGTAACACCTGGAAACAGCTTGTATTTTGTAATAATTTGCAGAGGTTGTGTCTATTATTTAAATATTCTCTAAAATAAATATTCCAGCACAAATTACAATACTTCCCAGAACACAGAGGTCATGTGATAGTGGGTTTTGTGTGAAGTGTCATTGTGTGGTTGTTCTCTCTCTTCCTCTGCCTTTATTTTGTCTTACCTATTAGAAAATTTCTAAATAATAATAATAATGAGGTATGATCACAATATTTGTCCTGTTTTAAAAAAGCACATTAAATACAAGGACGGGACTTTTTGTTTTTCCTTTCCACATAAATGAGTTTTGTGAACTTTAGAAATTAGGTCCAAGTATAACAGTAATTCATTTGTATGAAATTTATAGAGGTTGGTCTGACCCAGCAGAACAATTTCATGTCATGACACAATTTAACTAACGCAGTGATCCCTAGAGGAAAAAATACAAGATGAAGAACCATTGGATTTTCATTTTGTCTTATTATCTGTACAAAGTTAACTTTGCTCTGAGGTTTTGCCACTGTGACATGTGGTGAACGCATGAAACAGGTGAAAATGAGATAGAACTTGAATGATTTCTACTGGGATATTGGTGCTGCTGGAAGAGCAATAGAATATATAATGAAAATTAAGCAAAACTGTTAATCCAAGTGTAATCCAACTGAGAACAGAAAGAAAGAACAGAAAACACACACCCTAACCCATAAAAACCCAAACACCCACTGACGACCAAAACCATCTACTGATGTAAACTGTTTAATTCCTGTTCATCCATTAATCCTATCAGTCCATGTGAATAATTGATGCAAAATATGGTTTTTACTCTTTTCATGGTCATCAGATATGACCCATTTGGATGTTCAGAGTCTGTATTTACCATGGAAACACTGTCATCTTCTACAAAATTGATTTATGGTCAGTTAGTGATTGATTTTTTAACACTTTTTCCTCAAGTTTTTTTCTGTTTTTGGTACAATAACCATCAAATCATCATCAAATCTTCAAAAACTGCAATACATCCAGAACTCTGCTGCCCGCCTCGTCACTCACACCCGCTCCAGAGAACACATCACACCCATCCTTCAACAGCTCCACTGGCTCCCTGTTCACTACCGCATC
>JAPSES010106283.1:0-18462 GCA_029822895.1 Maxillicosta whitleyi | reverse complement strand
TGTTTTAAATGTCATGTAGATTGATGGACAGACACCTCGTATTGGAGTATGTTTGTATTTAAGAATGGAGGTACTGACATCTTTCCAGAATTTTATGAGCAAAGAAAATGACATTCAGTGGGTGACTGTGTGTAGGCTTTGGGTTACTGTTGACACCAGAGGGTTTATCAACATTTACTCACTGTAATGTGAGGGCTGTCAGCTATGAGAGCATTCTTCAGCCCTCTTCAGCTCAGTCTTCTGGTTTGGTGGTCCATGTTGTTTAGTCACTGCAGCTCTCAGCGACCCCCACATATTTAACTGTGGCCAGTCTCTCCCAGCTCTCCTGCACATACAAGCTGATTGTAGGCTTCCTGCCCAGCGTGAAATGGTGGAGAGCCAAAGCAACCGAGTGGCTGGTGAGCACAGTCGAATATCCAGGAAGCCAGGGAGAGCCAGATGTTTTTCTCAGGAGTTGGCTGAAATCAGGGAGAATGCGCCAGTGGACGTTGGACTTCTTTCAACAGGTGGTGAGAAAAAGGAGTCCGGCTCAATGCCTGTGTTGCTCTGTTTCTTCTGGATGGGTAAGTAATGTTTGGCATTTGTTTGTGAACACATTAGTGATAAATCAATACACTATTAAAGCTTGTTGCTGTGAGTTTGAGTCTGCTTCCCATGTTCTGTTCAAATTAAAACTTTAATTTCATGGCTTAATGTGAATGTTTTCAAAAACATGCAGAGTGGAAGGAGGTAAGTACATAACAGTCTCTAAGCAAATGTTTTTCTTCCTCTTTCCCGTTGGCTTATAAATACAAGTACAGTCTCTTTTTGGTCCCAGCCCTTTATTTATTTACCTTTATTTAACCTTTAAAAATTACTGGAGGCTGAAAAATGCAGCTTAAAAGGAAACCCAGTGTGTATGTGGTGTGGTGTAGAGTAATGTCACTGAAAGCCACTAGATACTGGTGTTCTTAAAACAGTGTGGCCACTACTTTAGGCGCATTTCCACCATAAGAACTTTGGGGCAATTTATTGAGGCTGGGGACATCTCTGAAGATTGGGTGTTCTTTTTTTTTTTTTTTTGTTCCCCATGAGTCCTGTTTCGCCATGTGTTTTTTTTTTTTTGTTTTGTTTTGTTTTTTATCATTAACAGACTGGTCAGCTGCAGTTGTGGTTAAATAATTCATTAAACACTAATAAAACCATCTAATAAGGTACTATAAAAATAGGACCAAGGGTCCTGCAGTCCAATGGCATATTTAGAAACATTAATGGACATTTGTTTGACCTTTCAAGGTCACTCAAGGTCAAAGATCATGGTACCAAATGAAAGCCCCTAGGTAACTATCTATTCTACCTACTATTCATTGATAATAGTAATTATATAAACAAAGTGCTAAAACATGTTGATATATTCAACTCTCTTTGTAGTTTTCCCATTATAAACCAAAGGGAATTTTTAAAATTTCAAAAATCCATTAAAAAAAAAAAAAAACTTTGAAGAAGAGGCTCTGCTATGAATTTAAATTGATTCTGGCTGATAGTAATTATATCAGGGGTCAGCAGTCCTAAAAAGTCAAGAGCCATTTCCCACAATAAAGAAAACACCAGGAACCTCAAAACCATTTTAACAACTAAAATGAGACTGCATATATCATTTTATAGTTTAATAATATGTATATATACATATAAAAAAATATACTTCTATTGAGTTCAGCACTGGACAGCGCTACAGTTACCTGTGCCTTATGAACAGGTTCAGCACTGGACAGCGCTACAGTTACCTGTGCCTTATGAACAGGTTCAGCACTGGACAGCGCTACAGTTACCTGTGCCTTATGAACAGGTTCAGCACTGGACAGCGCCAAGACAGTGGAGCAAATATGTGCAGCCTGAAAAGACAAAGAAAAAACTGACGATTTAACCTTTTGGTATTATTTTATTGAGCTACAAGAAATTTAACACATTTTTTTTAATGTTACAAGATAACCATAATCTTCAAAAGTTCTAATTACATTTTAAAAAAATCACAAACTTGAATGAAATTAATTTACATCAATTACTCCTTATTCATGTTCTCGAAGTCACAGGGAGCTGAAGCAGAGGGATAAAAGAGCCACGTGTGGCTCCAGAACCACAGGTTGCCGACCCCGAATTATATCAATATCTTCAACTGTTTTGAAGTTATAGCACTTTGATGTGTCCCATTATAAACCAATGGACATTGTTAAAAGTGTGAAAATTCATTAAAAAAAATGCAAAAGTCAATATTTCCCAATTCTTTGAATAAATGTTGTTGACCTAACCTTAACAATGTTTCACAACAAATAGCAGGCCATTCACACTGATGGTGTTGGAAAGGAAGATTCTTGAAAAATTGCTGAAGAACAGATGGATGGAAGACAGCTGTTACCAATAGTTGGACTAAACACAAGTGATGAGAAATAGGTATAACAATTGGTACTCAATTATAGATCAGATTAAAATGAATAACTCTAATGTTGTGAAGGTTTTATTCTAAAAGCTCCAGC
The DNA here is from genome assembly GCA_029822895.1 of Maxillicosta whitleyi. NCBI lineage: Eukaryota > Metazoa > Chordata > Actinopteri > Perciformes > Neosebastidae > Maxillicosta > Maxillicosta whitleyi. Next base: position 15,952 of record JAPSES010106283.1, on the reverse strand, counting down.
ATGAACTGCATATTATTTATTGTCATTAAGTATAATATAATTCTATGTTTAAACCATGTAAATAAAATGTCTGGATATGATTATGCACACCGTGGGAAAATGAGGTGTTACATTTGTGGGAAAGTTATCACATTTGTAGGATTATTATGTTAAAAAAGTGCACATTTTTATTCAATTTGCAGTTTTATTGTGAGGTTAACAACAGTCAGCAGATGGGATCCTCCTGATTAATTATGGTGAATAGCAGTTTATGTAAAAGAGATGCAAAATAGTAAAAGATGATTACTGTGAATATTCACTTAAAACACATACATGGAGAGGATGTGTCTCTATCTTTGCTGTTGGTGTCTGCAGTGCCATTTCCATGGTCTTAAATGGCATACAGCACTAAGCTGAAGCAGTGAAGTGTGCTTGAATTGGCTGAAGGCTGGTGATGTGGTAGGAGCCCATATCAATGGAAGTGTCTTCCTTGCTTTCCCTAAAAGCACTCAGACAGAGACAAAGAGGGGTGATGCCAATTGAATCCCTAAAACAGACCACCTTGGGATGCTGAGTGGAAAGTCAAACAGTTTAGTCTAAAGTAGTCAGGGCCTGTAGCTCTGTCTGCCTCATCGATTAATGTAAGCTAGGGCAGGTAAAGTGCTGCAGTGGTGCAGAGGCTGGCATATGCCAAACTAGGGTGTTGAGAATGGTACTGTAGACCCCCTGCTGTCAGTGTCATCTGTCACCAGAGGAGAGGGTGTGTGTGTGTGGGGGAGTGTAACAGTAGGTGGTGGACTGGGAGTGTGTGGGTTGGCCACATAAGGAGAAAAAGGAAGGAAAAGCACGAGGGCAGAGTGGAGGGCAGAGAAACTGGCAGAGATTGAGCAGAGAGATGCTGTACAGTATTGTCTTACACTATTCAGGAGGGTAGACTGTAATAATTGATAAACTTGGGCTCACGCTCAGCTTCCACACAGGTGAGTGAAACAGAAACGGTGTATGTTGCATGTAGAAGGCAAGCGCGCTTCCATCTAGGGGTATTTGTGTGCATTTTCAAATGTGCCTAAGAAAATGTGAGTGGCAACGCTGACAACATCATAAAATATAGAAAAAACGCATTCCACTTGGGAGGATAATTTATCAGTGGGGCAGTGCTTGTGCAAGATGGTTCTGAGTTCAATTCCCACACTGGTCAATGGGGGCGGCCGGGCAGGACATTTCTGTGTGGACATTGCATGTTCTCTCTGGGTACAAAGACATGCACTGATAGGTTCATAAATGACACATAGGTGTGACTGTTTGTCTCTATATGTTCAGCCCTGTGATGAACTGCAAATATGTCCAGGGTGCAGCCCACCTACACCCCCCATAAGTAGCTGGAATGGGCTCCAGCGATCCCCCATAACCCTAGTGAGGATAAAGCGAGTTCAGAAAACGAATGAATGAATATAAAAGAGATAAATGCACATAAATGCAAAGTAAGTAAATGATGAATAAATGCAATTAATACATAAAGAAAAATAAAGAATAAAGACATGCATAAAGACCGAAAATAGGTAAAACTCTGTGTTAAAGAACTCTTGATACATCTATCAGTTCCGCAATAACCAGCTCATGTGGAATATTATTGTATGAAATTCTGTATCGAACTAGTTAACCTATTAAAATATGTTGATGAATTTTATGTCCTATTAAGGTGATGGAAAATTAAATTAATCAGAGGACAGGAACTTGATTTTTACTCTTGCAGTGGCCTTTGGCAATAAAAATAGTTAAATATTAAAGCATCCACTGCTCAGCTCAGTGAAATAACTCACAATATTTGCATGATACTAGAATATGTCACACACACACACACACAGATTTGCATTGTCTTTTGCTGATTTTCTGAACATTTGTTTACACTTCCTGATACATTTAGAATTCTAACTATACTGCAATCCAATATATTATAATAACGCATTGTCATCCAATTGATGACTTTCAAATAAGAATATTTTTTTACATATTTTCCTATTCGTTTTATAGCCATATTTTCGGCTTAAAAATATTCAAAAGGTTACAGGTGTCATAAATGTCGTAAAAAACGCATTCAGTGGCAGGAAAATCACATCCACTCAAGCACAGTGTCGGGTTTTATCATTCAACTACTGCAAGCAATCTCCCTTTATATTTGTCCTTTTTTTTTTTTTTAGATGACAAGCTGCAAAGCTGAGTCCTTATAGGACACACATTCTTTTTCAGCCCATAACACCTTATAACCCCCTCTTGAATTCCAATTTATTACCTAGTGTTAGAATGAATAGTGGTTGAGGGACTTACAACCTACTGTGCTTCTTCCTTTTGTAATCAAGGTGAAAAGGACAACACTAAGGCATGAAAAGTAATCCAAGCTCACCGAGATTAGATGATACAAAGATAGAACCTTTTATGGACTTAATGTTTACATGTAATCCACAGTCAATCTGATATGCAACAAGACGTGAGCTGACTTTTTTGTTCTGTTTCCAGTCCAGCGATTCACCGCTCAAATGCACGAGGGCCGTTTGGACTGTCAGAGATGCTGTCTCCACCTCAGTTGTGAGTTTTTGTTAAGACCTTTCTTCACCTTCATCACTGCGCTCTGGGACATTCTGTTCCAACTACAGAGGCTCCAACTGCTCATGTCTGTCTACCTATTTTTCTTTTTTCATTTAACTTCTTTTCTTCTCTTTTGCCGCGGGGCACAGTATGTCATCTCACAGAGCAGGTATTGCTGACAGGGTGTGACGTTTAGGTGAGAATGCACAATGGTCTTGTACATCACTTTCATTCATTATCAAGCTGAGATCACAGCAAAATATTCTGCACAGGTGTTAATATGTGTCATTGTTGAGTTGTTGTCAAGTCTCCTGAGCTTCACATAAATGGCTGTACCAACAGATGAACTGATCACTTTCTCCATTTTCTCTGTTTTACACGTCTCCCAGATGTCTCCAGTTATGCTTTCAAAATTCCCCTCCCTCTCTTTCTTTCCGAGACAATCTAACAATAACAATAAGAATATTAAATTGCTTTGCTTGTGTAACTGGTGAAATAATAAGTCCACTGTTCGTATTAATAATGGACTGAATGGACCAGAAAGTTATTTCACAAAAGTAGAATTCAGAAATCCAGGATGAAAGAAAAAAAAAGGAGGCGTAACACGTTCGTCCATTCAGTCCATCACAGTTTAATTTATTTTATAGCCTAAGCCAGGCCGAGGAGGCGTGACCACATTTAAGTCATTCATTCATCTTCCGAACCTACTTTTTCCTCATTAGGGTCATGGGGGGTGCTGGAGTTACCTATGGGTGAAGGCGGTGTACACCCTGGGCAAGCCGCCAGTTCACCACAGGGCTGACATAAAGACAAACAACCGATCACTCTCACGCCTACAGACAATTTTAGGTTGACCAATTAACCCAATGTTTTTCAACCTTGGGGTCAAAACTGCATGTGGGGTCATCTCTAATTTTATAGTAATTCATAAAAAAAAAATTTTTTAATTAAATTTTAGTGATTCAATCTACATTTCATTATAATTATAACACCACACACTTTTTCTAATAAAAATCAAGTTAAAATAAAATGTAGAATATAATATCTGAGAGGGCATATCTTCATTGACCTGATCATGTGACCATGTGCAGAACAGACAATGGAAAGATTTCTTCATCTAACTGACCCCATTATCTCCAAGAGAAACTGAAAAGCAGACACTAAAAAAGTGCAGAGTTTATAGCTAAAATGTCTAAAATATAAAATTAATGTTTATTTTCAACATAGTATAGTAAACTATTACATGATGAAAAACATTCATTTTTGTAATAATAATAATTAAAAAAAAAAAAAAAAGTCTATGTTTTGTGATGTTAAAATGGGGTCACAAGCCAAAAAAGGTTGGGAACCACTGGATGAACCTATAAGTTAATGTCTTTGGATGGTGGGAGGAAGCAGGAGAACCCCCAAAAACTCCACACAGAAAAGTCTCTGGTTGGAATCAAACTCAGGACATTTTTGCTGGGAGCTGACAGTGCTAACCACTGCATCCCCAAACATTTAAGTTATTCTGATGCATGTATAATTACAGCTTTTAGACATAAGACTGTCAAATATTTATCATGTCATGTTGCCAAATCACTCAAATTAATCCTGAGATGTCACATTCATGGTTCCAGGCCCAAATTAGCCTTGGCACCAAACCTGAAGAAACCTGCTCAAGAGTCTAACCTTTTAACCACTAAAATTGTTTAAACTAAAGAGAAAAAAAAATCTAATCTGGCCAGTTTAACTGATGACAACATCACAGCAAACCTCTTGCAAATTAGCTAAAGCCTTGATTATGAACCAAGTCAGTTCTGTGATGTCACCAAACACTTCAGTAGAGTGGGTTTTCTTAAGCCAGATGGGAGAGATTAGTGACATGCTTGGTGACTTTGGTTATTTTTCCCTTTGGTTTTGATGTTAAAGAAATGAGATCCATGTGTTTTAGTCCACAGTTGTTTCATGACAGACTCTAGAGCTGTCGTAAATGAGCCTTGCCTGTTCCAACATCTCAAATTGTCGCTTGACTCACAAAATGAACATTTACCGTCACATGAAAAGTCATTTGACGGTTAGGAAACTGACTGTTCCATAACCGCCACCTGAGCCACCTGTCCCATAGGACTCCATTCAGACAGAAAACGCCTGGTCTCCTTTTATGACATGGTTACAACTTAAGAATCTTGCATCTTCAGTTAGAAAATCATCAGTTTCAACTCATCCTCATTTATTCTATCAAACGGTTCCTTAAATGTTGCATTTTAAAAATAGGGGCAACAGAAGGATGAACACACCTTGTTATACAGACGTGCCTTGTTTGCAGATAGAAGATAAATAGGAAAAAAAACTGCAAAGCATGGACAGAAATATAAAAATGTGGAAACTTAAAAAAATGAATCAGAAAATTAAAAGGAAGTAAGTGATAAATGTCAGTGCTCACTGGAAGCACAACTATAACAGAATGTATTAGTCAAACAAGGGATCTTAAATAATGCAAGGATGAAATTAACACTTCTACCTTTATCAAAGACTTGAATACACCTTTGTTTATGTAACTACATTTACTATATTAATAAAACTTCTACAATACGAACTCAAATTTTGATTGTAAAGTACATTGGGCACCATGAAGGTGTAGTAAAGGTGCTATATAAGTGCAGTCCATTTACCGTTTGATTTAAGCAAAATATTTTGTGAGTCTCTGAACAATGCCTGTCAAACGAATAATGATACAAATAATAATGGTCAGACTGTTAGAATATTAATATTTGAATGAAGCTGTTTCAATGCAATCACACAAAAGATGAAACTACACATACATCAGAATATAACATAACTGAAAAGAATGATCAGAATTACTGAATAAAAAGATAATACACCAGGATTAACCAAGTCTGGCTCTCAGTCTGATCTGAAACAGCCTATCGGCACAGAATATTTTTTTTACCGATTTCATAAAATCAAATTAGCTATTTCAACCAGATAAACAGGAACATCTTGGCTTAAGATCCACTATGTAAAATTTAGTGGGATCTAATTACACAGAAGAATACAATAACCATAATCAGGTTTTCATTTCTGTATAATTGTGTGCCACAGTGGGTTGCGTTCCATAGTCCTCTGTGTTTCTACAGCATCTCGAAGTAGACTGTCTAGTCCTTTTTCCTATGCAGGGTGTATCCATCCTTAAAGGTCCAGTCACACCTTGATGATTTAGGTAGCATTTGCAGACATCAAAATTTCTCTAAAATGAATTATCATTATTTGTTTTTTGTTTTTTTTTCATTATTATTATTATTTTGGGCACGTACAAAGCTTACGTAGAATGTTTCAATAACTACAACTTATACCAATGAAAGCTCAACATGTTGTCCATGTCCCAACAGGTACAGTGTCAAATTGTCGAGGTCATACTGAAGTTGGAGGTCAGTCGGTAGGTATTCTGGTGGTAGATCATCCATGTCTCTGCTCATCACGGTATCTTAAGTTGAAGACACATCAATCTGACCGCCAATCGAACCCACCGACTTCAGCATACATTGTGCGCTTGCATGAGATGTAAAATCAGAAAATGACCAAAACACAGAGTTTGCTGTCATCAGTCATTGTTGTCAACAGAGGGTTGAGAAGTCAAGAAGGGTTGTTGTTTTCCTGTTGAACAGATGGCTAGCGATAAGAAGATACTGGCATTGTCAAGCTTCTTTTTGTGGAAGAAGAAAGCTAAAGAGAAATCGCACCAACAATGCACTATGCTAACAATGCTAACAGTGCTAACTTGATGGAATGAATGAAGTCCACAGACAACACTGGCTAACAGTCATTCCGATGCAAGATGACTAGTGAATGGCCTATTATAGACAACAATAATAGTGTGAAGTACCTTGGCATAGCTGGATTCACATAGAAACTTCTCTTTCATTGATTCGCCAGTCAGGGGTTATCTCTCCACCAATCAGATTGGTCCAACTGAATGACGAGTAGAAAAGACTGGAGACGGCAATAACGGCGGCCGGCAGCACAGAACACACCAACCTCGCCAGACTGCCCGATGGCGTCCTAGTACCGAAAATCAGGTCAGTGTGTCTTTGCCTTGATGGAGTCCTGTCAACCACATTTTTGTTTTTCCTTCTGGGCTCCAGAGCTGCATGTGGCTCTTTCATCCTTCTGCTGCAGCCCCCTGTGGCTTTGGAAAATTAATGAATATTTAATTAAATTTAATTAATTTGGTTTTAGTCTGTAAACTTTGAAAATGCAATTCTAAATTTGAATATTATGGTGATATTAAGTATTACAGGTATTTCATGCTGCAGCACAACAAAGTCTGGTCGCTGTTCGGAGTAGAGGTGCTGAAATACTTTGGAAGAGATGAAAAGAGGTCAACTAGAACAAGTCAAATATGTCTGCAAATGTCAACAGGCATTAAAGATATGTTTGATATAAGTTACTCATAGGTTCAAAGCACATAGTTTAGAAATATGATTTAGATACTAGTATGGAACCGGGGCGAGCATTAACGGTAGTAACCACACCGAAATGAAACGTACATTTCAGTGCCTTATTTCGGTGCCTCAAAGTATGTTCAATTGCAACCTCTATTGACTGTTACGTCAGTGTGCATGCGCAGCAGCAAACCTAAAGTCTCTCTGGCAACAGTCAAGTCACGCACTTGTTGAAGAGATGTCAAAGGCTAAAGGTTCAACAGTGTGATTCCACTTCACACAGAAGGATGCAGAGGCTTCAACATGCAATCGATGCCTGAAAACACTAGTCTGTCCTATGCCATTGGTACGCTATACGTGGTACGTTGCACTGAATCCCCCCACACACACAAACACGTCTTTTTTGAAGTACTGATTAAAGTATCAATTTGGTACCGGTATCGAATGAAACCCTTTCTATAGCCAGCCCTAAATATGCTAGACCCAGAGGTGTCAAACATACGGCACGTGGGCCAGAACTGATCTTGCAAAGGGTCCAATCTGGCTTAAAAAAAAAAAAAAAAAAAGTATTAAACATCAGAATAACAGCTTATAAATGATGATAAGTCCAAATATTCTTCTTGGTTTAATGTTAAAAAAAAAACGGGGGAACTTACATAATGAAACAACCTGAAATGTCTGACAAAGAATAAGTCCAATTTTAACAATATTCTGGTTGTTGTTTAATGTTTTGTGCATCTGTAGATCTGCTGTAAGATGTGTTAATAAGTGGAGACATTACATTGTTGAAACTACTATTTTCTCTTCAGAAAGTTTTGGTTGTCCATGGTTGTTCAGGTTATTCACATTTTTATAATGTAATTTGACTTTTGACCCTTAAACAAGATTTTTTTTTTTTTTTTTGGTTTATTATTATTTTACTGGTCTGGCCTACTTGGACCACATTGGCTTATGTGTGGCCCCTGAAGTAATATGAATTTGACGCCCCTGTACTAGATATTATCTCGACATATTTCAACTTATAAGTTGGGCTTATAAATAACATGTGTCATCATTGCATAACTTACCGAGAATTTATGACCCACGTATGAGATTTAGGATATAAAAATATTCTGCATGCACAAAATTTCTCAACAACCTTACTGTACTACAACCTATACCAGCATACTCCAGGTCGTAACTTATACAAAACTTACCCATAACATTTCTTATTAAAATATGTAACATTTAGCACATTTAATCTCTGAAGTAAACCAGTGTTAGTCATATTCCAGAATATGGTCGCTAAAGTGTTAAGGTGTAACCAGGCCTTAAGTTACATTAATGGATATCTGCGTGTTGATTCCTATAATAGTTCTTGTCTTTTTAGTTAAGTTCATTCCAATCTTTCACTTCACCATTAGATGCTATTAAAAATTAACATAGTTAAGTGTGGCACTAAAAATAACATATTAAACTATCCACTGAGCTTTGTACATTTTCTGATATTACTCTCAGGTGTTCATACAATTTTATAGAAGAAACCCTTCTGAAGTCCACAATTATAACTGAAGACGCAATTGCAACACACAGAATTAGTTCAGTGTCTTTATTTGACAGGCTAGTAATCTAGCGAACAGCTCACAGTGTAGACAGCAGGTCAAGGTCCAAAATCCTCTCCAGGCGGTAGCTCACCGTGGTGACAGACTGAGTGGAAACCACCAAGACAAAAATTGACTGGCACAGCTGAAACAGCCAAAGAAAAGCAGACGGTAGGAGAGTCAGGGACAGGAGGAAGGTCTGATACCATGAGAGCCAGAAGAAGGGAGGGTAGGAGACGTGATCAGGGATGGAGGGCAGGTCGGAGTAAGAGGAGTTAGACAGAGAAATGTGGTCAGAGGCGAAGGGCAGGTAGGTTACTGGGGAGCAGAGAGGAGATGTGGTTGGGAAAACAGGCAGGTATGAATCCAAGCAGCAGGGAGGGCAGGTCGGGTTCGATCAGGATCAACAAACAGGAAAACCGGCATGAGGAAATGTTGGATAGTCATACATGAGGTAGAGAAGGCAGGGCAGAGAGGTGAATATATACACTGGACCTGAAGAGCCGCGGCTCACAGGTGAACCGAATCTGATAATGAAGGGGTGTGGCTAAGACAGAGAGACAACAGAACAGACAGGTAGACAGGGGTGGCACAGTGAGGGAGAAGACCACAGCTGACTGCCCCAGGTGAAAACAGAGGTAATAAGGTAACAGAGTCTGGGAGTAAATGGAACTGAATTGATTGATAAGGAGGTGAGAGAGAGAACAGACAGGTGGAAACAGGTGAGGTGACCAGGCCTACGAGGCAGTGACGGGAGACAAACCATGACAGAAGATGATATTCTGTCCGATAAGTGAAACTGTGGTGGGCAGCTTATATAGTGTTCGATTAAAGTAAATGTTAATCAAAGGTTGGATTGGACTGATTTAGAAAACAATGGGGAGTCTATTCTAAACAGTTATGAGCATGAGAACAATACTATAGGTGATCATAGGTTAAATTGTGACAACAGCAACAGTTCTTTAGATTAATAATTTATAATGTAAGATGACGGTGTTTCCATGGTAACTACAAACCCTCCGAATGTCTGAAGATCTGATGGCCATTAAAGATGAAACATTGCATTTTACACCAGTTATTAACATGTATTGATTGGATTAGTGGATTCGCAGGTATTAAATAGTTTAGATCAGTAGATGGTTTAGGTCAGATAGTTGTTTGGGTCTTTATGGGTTAAATATGTGTGGGTCTTTTTAAATGTCTGCTTCACTATCAGTCTTGTGCATCAGACTTTCATTGTCCGTGTCACATGTTGACTGACAATAACAATCATGAAATCTTAAAATCTTGACACCCCAGCGGCGACAGCTTTCAGTGTGGTGGGGAGTACTCTCACACTTTCCATCATGACTCGGTATGGGGAGCGTTCAGTCGTGTACAGGAAGGCGCTGCAGAGAGTGGTGAAACCTGCCCAGAAATGCCCCTGCAGCGGCCTGCCTTCCATTGAGGACATTTACAACAGCAGGTGCAGGGGCAGTGCGGCCTGCATCATGCGACCCCATCCATCCGGTCCACAAGCTGTTTGACCCCCCCTCCCCTCGGACAGGAGGCTGCGGAGCATAAAGCCTAGAACAACAAAGCTCAACATAGCTTCTACCCAGAGGCAGTAAGACTTGTGAACTCTACGCTTCACTAACGCACCTACGCTACCGTACCCAGTGTTCCATAAACTGCTCTGTTTTTGTTTACATGATGCTTGTCTCAACACACTGCTCTTCTTTTAAAAGTCCTTTTATAAAAGTGCCTTATATTTACCACAATACCCATTTACCAGTTACCACATGGTACAGTTATTTATTACAAATGTACAGTTATTTATAGGTTATTTTAATCTTAGCTATTGTAGGATTAGTGTCTAATGTATGCTGCTAGTGCTGAGGACAAATTTCATTCATGTGGAAATGTGATGACTATAAAGTACCTTGAACCCTGACAATGAGTTCATGCTCTGATAAATAGTCAGTATAAAATCTTAAGATGAGATATTGATTAAAATGAAAGGCCAAACACTAAATATCCCCAGTGCTAAAAGCTATGTCATAGACAGCTTCTTGTCCACATAATCCACTGTTTTAATGAGTATTATATTATAACTTTACTGTATTATATACTGTTCTATAATTTCAACTACAAAAAAGTGAAATGCTAGATGACTCACCAACTATCTCTCAACAGACTGAGGCTATACACTTTCCATGAAAAGAAAACAGAATTACCAAGGAACTGGGCCTAGAAAAGAAGCGTATCCCACTTGGATGGAAGACCAGCAGTACATCTTGAAGCTAAGCTTTTGGAAGCAGCCACCCAGAAGTGGTGCCTGAAGCTAGAATTATACAGCTCCACTTACAGACTCAATTTTAACTGTGGGGAAATGGGCACTTTTGGCCTCTTAAACAGGCTGAGCATCCGACACCTGCTGCAGTCTTGGGTTACAGGTGCGTGTTGTCCCTTCAGGGCATTAGTTAGCGGCTCAGGCCATCTTCCAGAAGCCGGTGCCTCGGAGGGATAAGAATGGAGCAAATGGCTGTCAGGAATTTATAGGTAGCAGAGGATACAGTACATGTCACGTCAGCGTTATGTCGGTGTGATGCAGTCACCCATGTCTTTGTGTTTGTCAGCAGGATTATGCAAAATCTACTACAGTGACTTTGTTAAAACTTAGCAGAAGGGCATTGGCCAAGGATGAACCCAAAGGAAGAAAAACAACAAACAGATCCTTGGGCCTCTACCAGATGCCCTTTCAGACTTTGGCAGAGCTGTTTATTGGGTTATCAATTGGTGGGTATATGCACAAAATGCTATGATATGCGGTTTAGTTTTCCTAACAAAAAGAAAAAACTTTCTTTTATTTTCTTTTATAACACAAGTGATGCTAAGAGACTGATTCCTTCAATACTGATTATGTACATGATGTTGACCTAAAAATACATAGAAACATTAGTGTCACCAAAGCTGCTGAAAAGACTGATGACAGGCCTTAAGGAGAAGCTCCATAATTAAAGATGAAATGTAACAGATACAGAATCTGAATGAAACCATACAAAGACATGTTCATTAGAGTGTTTAACTGCAGTAAAAATAAGTCACTTGTGTTTGTACATCAGAATCTGTTTTTTTTTTTTGTATCTGTTACAGTAATACACGATGACTAGTACTAGTAATACTACTGTAGTACTAGTAGGGTGTAACCATGTGCTTGTTTGTACTGAACCGTTACAGTTCAGGGGTTCTGATACAATATGGAGGTGTGCTGAACAAATACATGTAGCCTATGTGAAGAATGCAAACACTTGGGAAGCAGGGTGGCTGCAAGCAGAACCCATGTGCAGGGTTTCACCTTTTCTGCACTGCTGCAGGAGTGGCAATAAGGGGGGTAAACATGACAACAGAGAGTGTCACAGAAGCCGGGTTGGACGTTCTAAGCATGTTAAGTTTCACTTTCGGTTCTCTGTAGTTACGTAACACACGCCTCACCCCCACTTCACTGGTCTCTTTCATTGTATGAAAAATACATCGAAAGTGTATTGAACCGAAATGTTTCTTTCCGGTTAAACCCCTTATTCCACACTAGCTAAAATTATGGATATTAACTTGTTGTTAGTGACATTGCAACAATCCATCCCAGACTTGAAGGCTTCTGACAAAAAATAAACAGATTACAGATGCATTTATTCCATATATTTCCATTCTCAAACACTGTGTTTGTTATGTTTGGATTAGTTATAGGTTCATTAAATAAAATGAACACACACTTGTACGCTAACATGACATTTGTGCTGGAGTTGGTTTTGTGTTTTGAGCTGGTTGTTTGTTGATCTATCTACATTTTAATGATGGTCCTATTTTTCTAGATCCACACTAACAGCGTGTTCAATGACCTCTGTGCAGAGGACTTGGGTCAGTTGGTCTTTATCTTTGCTCCTGAGTGGCGTGATACCACTCTTCTGCTCCTCTACAGCAGCAACAGTGTATGTCATTAGTTAAGCATTAACAATGTAACGCTGTTTGCTTCGTTATCTGAATCAACAGACAACTGTATTCCACATTAACAACATGAACATTATGCAACTAGACAAAAGGGACCAGCACATGACAAATCTGTTACATATCTATAATGTTTATCAGGGAAGTATGGGAATATCATATAATATACATGCACAATAAACAATTTGTCTGACTGAATCAAAAATGCAAAAAATAAATAAGTTAAATATTCATTAAATGTATTTTAAAGCATACCATACAGATGGTGTTCAGATTTGGGATTTCAAAATAAAATGTGACAGATTTCATAGGAATTGTTTCATATGTTGTTAAACACAAACACATACACCTGCAGTGAACAAATGTTTTATGTGTTTAATATTGCATGTAAGTGCATGAGCATGCACAAATTAAATGTATGTTTGTTTCAGGCAGGACAAAAGAAGGTGTGTGTGTGAGATTAATGCAGCGGTAGCAGGTGACAGTGGAGATTTTTAAAGATAATATCCTCTGTGTCACCTATTCGTGTGTATTTTTAAATTCATGGTATGTTGTGTTCACTCTATAAATGTATATGCGAGTGCAATTCGTGATGTATATTTGTAAAGTGTGGGTCTTGGGAAAATGCAATTTGTCTTATGAATCTCAAGCTGAAAAAGTTAGCGAACCCCTAGGTTAGATACACACACTTGCAAAGACTGATAAATAGAACATACTGAAAAACATATTTCTCAGGAAGCAAGGAAGACTAGATTTTTTTTTTTTTTTTTTTTTACAGCATCATAAATACACCTCAATACAACAATGTTTGGTTTATTTCATTATATCCTGTTTAAAAGTTCAGTTTCAGTATTTCTGATACAATGCAATCAGCAGAGAATTGTTATTAACTCAATACTTTCAGATGAGCATATTCAACCAATAAGACCTTGAGAGATCTTATTTTTCCAGTGCAGCTTTTTTTTTTCATTGCTTGCCTGCAGAGTAAGGAGCTTTTCACAATGAAGTGTTTGGAACTGTACATGCAGGGCACCCTGCACTGATGCTTTCTGCCAGAATCACTTCTCACTAATGGAACTTAGCACATCCTCTTATGAGTTCAGAGTCAAATTCTGAGCAGTATTTTTAAAATGTCAAGGCCCTGTGTCATCTTGCCTCAAAGACAAAGGCCCAGAGGAGTCCTGGAGAAGTCCCATTCTCTGCTATTATTTGGTCACTTGGAAGACAGTCCTGTGGAGTGTTTCTGCTGTGGCAGGAGTTTTCTGAAAGCAGTAGGGGGGAAAAAGAGGACGGAGAATGGGATCAGTGAACAGACTCTACTTTCCCAGAGAGTTTTCCAAAGGTCACAGTGCCCATTCACGCACCAATTTTCATTGATCAGCACTCTGCACAGTTGTTTTTGCACCAGGGGGTTTTCCCAGAAACCCCCCTCCATAAATCAACTGTACACCCAATCCAACATTAAGAAAAAAAAAACAAAAATGCCCTTTTTTTTTTTTTTTTCTGACGAATGCAGCAGCAACAATAGCTGCAGCATATGCGTTTCCCTGGCACATCTCTCTGTGCTGTTTGGTTTCCCCTCCCCAAGTTTAGATGGCATTTGATGTAGATCAAAGCGCACAACATTTCACAAAGAATCAGACTGTAAATCCCAACAGTCATCTGAAAGCACTAACACACCAACCAGGGAAGATAAAATGTATGTGGGAATGTATGTGTGTATTCAGTCAGCTCCCATTTAAGCATTGTACTGCTATTCGTCTAATTAACGTATCAATGTTCATATGTTGAGCTGGAAATAAATAAATAATTCACTTGGTTTTATTAGTTTTGCGAGTAGCCACGTTGGTGCTAACTCTTCAAGCACCTTGACTTGTTTTCCCTGGATATTGGATATGCTACTTTCATGTGCAACATAATGTGCTAAACGTACACACTGAACAGAATAGCTCATAAATATTAAAGTTATGCAGAGTAGGTAATGTGTGAATAACAACAAAGTTCAATCCTGACTAGTAAATGCAACAAAACAACTTATGATGGAGAATCCACAACTAGATGTAAAAGGCCAAAGCTGGCAATATTCTTCTTATTCCAAACAAATCTCTGTAACCAACAAAACAAACAAACCCACACAAAAAAATGCATCAAACCTGAAGTGAAGTGGCTACACCAATGTTTATCAAAACAGAAATGGAAACTGCTGTTTGAGTAAATATCACATGTACTATTGTTCTGCTGTGTAGTATATACTGTGCCTTCTGCTGCTAATACTCAACATTTCTTTTTTAGATATAGTTTTATTTTAACCTTTATTAAAGCGACACCAAGTGACAAAGAGATTTATGTACAATATTATAAAATATTTACATTAAGTCATCATAATATGAATTAAACAAAACTAAGGAATAAACATGAATTAAAAAATATAACATTATTCGAATGTATTCATTGAAGAAAGTTAGAAAAAGAATAAAAGTGACTGCAATTCTGACAGTACTGAATTCATTATCACGTGTTTAAAGGTTGTTGGTGTTGCTGCGGTCTTGTACATTTTTACTACACACGACACTGTATTCATGGGTGAATACCAATAATATACCCACACCACACTCCTCTGTTTTCATAACTTCAGACACGTTAACTAGAATTACCGAACTTTTGGTCACATGACATGGATGGACTAGTTCAATTTTATGCCACCTTGAAGTTACCCTGTAAGATTCAGACATGACACAAGTACTTTTATTTGGTATTTATTAATTAATGTTGATACTTTATTAGCATAATAAATCCTCAAATGAGTCGTAAGCGGTTATCCTTATGTTGATACAACAGAATCAATATGCCCACCACTACAACACGGCAGTTCCTATAAATGTGATGTAGTAGCGTTATTTTTTAATAGCAGCATCACAAATGTTAAGTAATTTATCATTACATTTAGTCTTTTCATTTGGACCAATAGGAGAGAGCTGCAGAGGGAGGGTGTGAATTTTCTGGGTTTTCCTCCCCTTTATTTCTACCTCCCGAGCTTCAACTACGACCACTTTTTCTCATGGTTCAAGGTTTCCTTATTTATACCCGTTGGTAGATTTGTTTTGCAGACAGTGATTGCCTTTGCATAACAACGAGACAACAAAACATACATTAAACCTCTTAGACAGGTGCTTGGTCGAGATTCAAGACAAAAAAACAAAACAGTGCTCTGTGCTCCACCACTTTATGGATAAGTAAAAAGATAAAATAAAAATAAATATATAAGATAGAGTAAATAAACAAGAGTCTCAGTGAAACACAATAAAACCTCAGAAGATAAAAACTGTAAAAACTAGAAAAGCACTCAGAGAGTGCAAACCTCCTCCAAGCAGCACAGTTCCCCCACATATTGTGACTGACACC
>JAPSES010106261.1:0-18467 GCA_029822895.1 Maxillicosta whitleyi | reverse complement strand
CCCAAAAAACCTGTGTGTGGGAAAACAGAAGAAACCTCTGAAAAAGGACAGATCCACTCCAGGACGGACAGGATCTAAATGTGTCTGGAGTTATTAACTAAAGTCCAGTTCATCAGTGGTGCAGAGCTGTTGTAGGGTTCTGGTGTAGATAGTCTAACGTATGCTTTATGTTAAATCAGCCCACACACTTACACTCACACAGGCTGCACAGGTGGAATCACATTTATTCACTTTATGTCAGTGCACTTTAAAACTGTCCTGGTGCTTCACGTTATGAAAATGTGCACATATGAATAAGTTATTATATTGTTTTTTTATTTTGTTTACACGTTTTATGTTAGTTTTTATATCTTTTTATGTTTTAGTTTATGTTTTATCCTTTTATCTTCTATGCTACAGACCTGGGTAACTATATTTCTTTCTATCATGTACCATTAGTGAAATGACAGTAAAGCTGAGTCTGAATTTGAGACGGAGTCTGGGTTATACTGGTCATCCAGACATTTTTCTGAAACATTCTCCATAAAAAATAAATAATGAGAATCCTCAGTGCATTACAGACAATATATTAAGGGAAATAAAGCCTATGTTTTTGGTTATATCCACTAAAGAAACGTGCAGCTGTTCATACTTTGATGGATTTCAGTTAAAGGATTAGTTGAAATTAGTCAGAATTCAAAGAAATTCTTGCTCCACTTCTTTCCAGGGTCAGCTGAACTCTATCCACAGTATTTGAAAGAATTGACTGACCCACTGAGTTTGTTTTGGTGTAATGAAGCTTCAGCTATTTGAGTTAATCCCTATGTTGTCCCTCAGGTTTATTGGTTCACTCACTGCCTTTGAGCTTTGCAGGCGTCTTGCTGCGCTGCGCTGTAAGAAGATTAACAAACACACTGTGCCATTCTCAGCTCACTTTCTCCTGGGTTTAATGTTTCATTTGTTTTAACCATGAAGTGAAACAGTGCATACATATGATACAATTATGTATAAAAAGGAATTGTAATAATTGTACATAGAGGGGTTTTCAGAGTTTGAAGGCTGCTGCATTGTATTGTTTCAACATACTGTTTTCACTAGAGATGAAGGTGTTCAGAATCATATACTAAATAAATATACTTGTTTGTATAAATTTCTGCTAATGGCCTAAGATCATGCCTTCGTTGTTACAGATATACATACCAGACATTGTCAGAATTCACCAAATAGATGATGGTTTGCCCATAAGATCAAACTCTTTTCAGATTTACGGTGACTGCACCATTCATTATTCATGTAATTTGTTACAGATTAAAATAAACATATGACAAATAAGGAAAGCTTGAAAAATCAAATGATCGAGCAAATAAGTGAGATTTTTGTGGTTTAAAGTGCCAAGATCGAGAGGCGACACCTCTGCTGTCCTCATTCTGGCTATAAATGTCTGGCACCTGATTTAAAGAGAACTCATCTGCTAAATTTGGATTGATCTGTGGCTGCAAGCCAGGATGATAAAACTATCACAGGATTTCTCACTTTTCACAGACAGAGCTAAATATGTCTGCTGTATGCCATTAATTCCACAACCCTGAGACCTCTGTGCCTGGGAGTGGTTTAAGTACCTGCTTATAATTCACAACAGTTACCACTTGAATGAATGAAAGATGACAAATGTTTGACTTTCAGGGATGACTTGTCCCTTTATCTTTATTCAATTTGCATATAACAAAATGTAAAAACAAACCTTGAGCACTATGGATATGTCAGACATTTGCATACCATTTGAACACAGCAGCATGAAATAACAATATAGTTGCAAAACTGACACTTCTCAACAGAGCTGCAGGTAATCTGTTCATGTCTGTGTTCTGTTTTTGTTCATGTTTCAAATTTATTTCATTTACACAGCACTTTATTACAGACTGGGTTTGCCCTAAGGTGCTTCATCATGACAAATATATATGAGGCGCCGCCTAGGCCATATATCAGGAATAGGTCACACATACACACTAAAAGCGTACACATGTACTCTACTTTTCCTTACACAGAGAAGTGCAAAATAAAAGTAGTATGTGTGCGAGCTTTTCACGCATGATATGTGAGACAGAACTGATGTATGTGCGACGTAAATGTAGCTTGAGTGTGAGTTTTTGACAGGTGCACTCGTGAAAAAAATGGTTAATGAACAAGCTTTTCATTAGTATGTGCCAGAAAAAGTGATGTTTGCACAAGCATTTCATGTGCATGTGTAAGGAAAAGTAGTACATGTGTACGCTTTTAGTGTCTATGTGTGACCTATTCCTGATGTATAGGCGGCGCCTCATATGCATATACAGTATGAAATAAGACACATGCATGACGTGTATTTCCAAAAATTATGTTGAATAAAATCAAACAAGATAGAGATAAGATATTATTTATTAGTCCCACAGGGGGACATTCCAGGTTTACAGCAGCAAAGTACAAGAGTAAAGCAGAGGAAGTGATAAACATGAATCAATAACGTTACATGCACTGTTTGCAGCTGTGCACATTCTGATCATGCAACAGGTTTATTGCACTGGTTATTGCACAGTTGTTTGCACAAGGTTTTTGGAGCAGTTTTTGTTGTGGAGCCTGACAGCTGCAGTACCTGTCCTTCACACTGGAGTTTCATTCTGTCACTGATGGAGCTCCTTGGTGCAGTGAGTGTGTGTTGAAGGGGGTGGGAGTCTTTGTCCATCATGGGGGAGAGCTTGGCTGCCAAATTCCTCTTCACCACCTCCTCCACAGGTTCCAGAGGACACCCCAGGACAGAGCTGACCTTCTTAATCAGGTTCTCAACAGTCAAAGATGCAGCTTGTATTGAAAATACGCTGCTGGAAAAAAATTAATAAAGGGAACACTTAAACAACACCTCCTAAAAATCAATGAATGAGATCATTTGGTCAAAATTGTTTATTAATTATATAAAGGAATGTATAGGGAACAAAATAAAAGAAGAGTGCTTCATGGAAAACAAGATCCTCATCCCATGGAGGTCTGAACTCAAAAACATACTCCACATGAAAGTGGAAAATCTGTTCCCAGGCTGATCCCACTTGTGTGAAAATTCCTCCAGACGAGTGTTGATGAGCCTCTGTAGTGTGTGTGACCTCCACGCCCCTGCACACACCCACTACAACACCTGGACGTGCTCCTGATGACACGACGAAGCTCTCCTGAGGATCTCCTCCCAGACTTGAATCAGAGCCTCCTGGACACTCAGATGTCCTAGATGTGCTCGATTGGATTCAGGTCTGGAACAAGAAGGCCAGCCCTGATCTCCTGGTGTACTGGCCTGTCTCCTGGTATCTGGTCCATGTTCTCGACGCGGTGCTGGGAGAAACAGCAAACCTTCTTGCCACAGTGCCGTTTGACATACCATCCTGGATGAGCTGCACTACCTGAGTCAGGTGTGTGGGTTGAAGAGCCCTCCTCATGTTACCTCTAGTGGTGAAAGCACTGGAATGAGGCAAAAATGCCCAAAACACATGGAGTAAGGATGAGGAGGGGAAATGGTCTGTGGTCAGCCCCTGCAAAACCAATCCTTTTTAGGGGTGTCTTGCTAACTGCCTCTCATTTCCACCTGGTGTTTGTTCCATTTGCACAACATAAGGTGAAATTGATTCACAATCGTGTGACTTCCAAATTGGACAGGCTGATATTACAGAAGTTTGATTAACTTGGAGTTACATTATGTTGTTCCAGTGTTCCCTTCATTTCTTTTCAGTGTATATAATTGTTCTCCAAACTCTGCAGCTCCGTATAGAACTGAATAACATTTTAGGATCTTACCAAGTCGGAAAAAATAAGAATTCATCAACTGTAGATTTAACTGCTTTAATTAATGTTATTTTTCCGTTAGCTCCTTGGATCTAATGGGGCATTGTTGTGCCACTCTTTCATGTGGCTGGCATTGTATATACATGGATGATTGATGTACATCACAATATCTTAGAAAGCCATTCTTCTAATGCAGTTATATTAGGTATGTCCAGTAATCCATCATTACAAACATACACTGTTTTGGAAATGGTTATGAGCGGTGTTCTTTGATTCATTTTTAACTGGGGTCTAAACAAGCTTAGGAAATTGTTTCACACATTTATACAATGACAGGAAGTTCAATTTCTACTGTGACATAAATATGTAATTTGGTTTGGGAAAATATGACTCATGCAGTATTCACTGTGGCTGCGTCTGGGTGAAGTGATTGTATTGTATTTAGGCCTGGTCTGTTTTGGTGGGTGGTGAGTTATGCAAAAGAAACAGAAAAGGCATTTATTACACTGGTGTGTCATTAATGCTTTGTATAAAACCAAACCTTTGTCTCCAGCACAAGTGAAAAACTTAAGTTGTCACTTTACTGAACATTATGTTAATTATTATCAGTATAAAAACAATCAACAATTCAGCTACAGCAAAAGTAAAGCTGCTGTACTGCTGTACATAAAGTTCATAAACTGTGGCTTGGTTTTATATGTGCACAATTAAAACTGCAATAATTGCTTATTAATTGATCCAGGCAATAGAGTCTGTCAAGTAAATTCCAAAGTGAGTAAGATGTTTATATTGAACTTCGCTTTCAGCAAATGGTTTATATACGTAATTCTCAACTGGTGGGTCATAACTCGAAAGTGGGTTGCAAACCCATCTTCAGTGGGTCGTGAGCCTTAAACTGGGCAAAAAATCATGTTGAGAAACTAATCCTGTACTTTTTTATGGCGCTTAGCACTGTCCGCTCGCACTCCCCAAGTTAAGTTGTGTGTAAGTATAGAGGTGAATAGGCTAATGCCCTGTGGTCATCCAATGTCCATCTGTTTTTGTTTTTAATCATGTCTATGTCTTCATTATTTGTATTTTTAATGTTTTTAATTCATGGTTCATGCTGTTTTATGTCTTTTTCTCTTTCCTGTCTAGGGACTGCAGATGAAAATATGTTGTTTTTTTTGTTTTTGTTTTTTGTTTTTTTACAAATTCTGGCATATTTACATGCATGTATTTTCTTTATACAGCAATGTTCATAAATATGTGTGGTCCCTATGAAATAAACTAATAAATAAATAAAATAAACAGAAGGCAGTAATGCATTGTAATACTAATTAACACCAGGCATTTCACAGTATAAAAGAAGAAAAAGTTGATGACAAAAACCTCACTTTGTTTAACAAGTGACAAATACACTTTTAATTATTAACTCATTTGTTTTGGTTAAAATGTGCCCAATTCAGTGTTAAAAGGAATATTTCCATGTTTACCATCACCACCTGTCAGTTTGGTTTATCTTTAAATTTGTCTTCTGTGTTTTCATACGGTGATATAATGTCAGGTTGAAAACAATCCACCTTTTTAATGAATAAATTTGAGAAGTTTACCTATTTTCAATTTTGGTTGCAGGTTGTCATTAAGGGGTGATGGTGGGTCTTGAAGCCAGACCAGTTGACAACCACTGGTTTATATAACAGAACTGAGCCCGAAAATAATCTACCTTTACATAATAATAATTACTGAAAAAAAACACAAAAAAAACTGACCTTTGCTTTCATCTTGGCCACTTTAATATCCTTGTGCTGCAGCTTTATAGATAGCTCTCAAAGAAGCTAGCTCAGAGCTGGACTGATAGTAGAGTCAATTTCAGACTCTGCATTTTCTCTGAGTTTTCTGAATTTCAATTTGGATGTAAGAAAAAAAAAAACCTAACCCTAACTCGATTGACTGGATGCATTTTTAAAGCCATAGTAAGGTGTGGTTCCATGAATATCAGAAAAGACACATGAAACTGCATTCAGTGCACGAGCTAAAGTTGTCCAAAAGGTGCTTATTGAAGTCAAAGCTCAGCACATACATACACATATATATATATACATACATATATATATATATATATATATGTATGAATTACACCCTGTAGATCTAGACTACTGAGTGAAATTTGTCTTTTTTTTTCTCTCCTCATTTTCCCTCATGTTTTGGATCTTTTTCGTTCTGCATAAACGTGGTGCCTGTAGAAGGCAGCGTAATGTCAGTTCAACTGTATCTGTTTTCCCATGTTTGTCTGTGTTCAAATGTATCTTGATCAGTTGGAACTGGAAGGTGTGAATTTCTGTTTTGGTATTAATAAAGTACTATCTTATCTTATCTTATCTTATCTTATAAGTATCATTAGAGTTGAGAATATAAAACTTAAAATAACTCTGAAGTTCTGCCAAACTATTTCATTGTAGAGATGTGCACTGAATCTATACACACCAACAGACTGGGAGATTAATGGGACCACCAGAGGAAGTACTGAGTCAGTCTGTTGGTCTCCCACGGTGAAGGAAACTAACACCATAGGGCCTTTGACCCAAGTATCAAAAAGTGATCAGATGGGATGAGAACCATTAACAAACAACTTTTTAAGTCAAAGAAACTAACAAAGTTATAAAAGCTAGACTTTCTGTAGTTGTTTTCACCACTGGACTCAGCTCTAAATAATAAGACTGGAGTTTTATGTTGAAATCACAGCATTTCTTTGAGTTTGATTATGAGGTTTATGAAGGTATAAAGTTGTTATGTGATGTTTTTATCATTGATAAGTTGTCACTTGTTGATCCATGGTTTCAGATTAAACTGTGTCAGTTCTGACTTCGTTTGGATGATTCCAAACAGATATTTAATGCAGATATTGACAACATAAACTGAAGAGAAAATAATTGGGACTTTACTGTAGCAGTTTTGTATCTAAAAATAGGTTTAAATTGACAGAGCTTAAATTACAGTCAGCTGATGCAGCTGCTATTCTGACCAACAAAGTAATCAGCTATGAGTTTGTGTGTGAAGAAGAAAAATTGATGATTCCTGCCTACTGGTGGATGTCCCAGTTTAGTCATTATTTGATGTTCTATGTGTTCTGTTGGCTGTGTGTTCTCTGCTGACCTTATTACATTCATGGAAAACCCTTTGAGGAAACTGTCATTGTGATATTGGACTATAGACATAAAACTGAATTGAATTAATACGGTTGTATGTAAACAATAAGCTTTGTACTTTATTCAGTGAGTGACACAGTCTGTGGATACATAGCACTGATTTACTGGTGGTTTTGGTAAAAGTCTTAGCTGTATACTGTTGGAATATTTTGAACGAAGGAAAAATAGATAAGAAATTGTTTTTT
Organism: Maxillicosta whitleyi; assembly: GCA_029822895.1. Classification (NCBI taxonomy): domain Eukaryota; kingdom Metazoa; phylum Chordata; class Actinopteri; order Perciformes; family Neosebastidae; genus Maxillicosta; species Maxillicosta whitleyi. The sequence continues at coordinate 11,314 of JAPSES010106261.1, read as the reverse complement.
GTGGACAGTCTACTGAGCATGAAGGATTTGTTCTCAAAATAATTAGGAAAATGTCATTGTCTTCTGTTTTTATTTTTGAATGTTGGTAACAAATCCATTTTGAGGTACAAATACAAAGAACTGGCCAGCAAATACTTCAAGAGAACCTACGAAGAGTCATTAATCTTTGTCCTGTTTGGGATTATATGGGTTTCATGCCACTGAGCAGGAACATCAAAGTCTCTGGATTTATGAATTGTTGAACATCATAATAAGCATAAGAGACATTCTGTAGCCTTGAGTTCTGCAGCACCAGACGGAATCACATCATCCTGGAACATACTGTGAATGTAAAAACACACACTATTTCTGCCTCTGTTATGAAAGCACAATGGACACCTGAGAACAAAAGAGCAGTAGTACAAATGTTTAATGGGTTCAGAAAATCCAGATGCATCAAAATTACATACATAAATACATAACTTTAAAGTCACTTTATTGCAATACATACTGCGGCTTTGCATCTACAGACCATTTGAGTTTTGGTCTGACAATTTTCTAGTTTTCCATTTGTCTTTCATTTCTAGTATTAAATAAAGTCAACAAATGTACAGCATGTACCCAGTAAACAACAGCTGCTGTTACAGCAACACACTATGCTGATAGTATACAGAAAGACATTTCTGATGTAGACTAAATAGAGCAAATAAATGCATGTGGCCAGAAAACCACTACAAATACTGATTTTGCTCTATGTGTACTTTTCAAAGCCAGCTATAGGTCAGTCATTCTGCCTCCAAAGTACCAGTTACCAATAATATTGAAAATGCACTTTGGTTGTTATCGGTCAAATGTGTACACTTTAAGGAGTTAAATTTAGAACTGATATTGCATCTTCTCAAGAGCAAGGCAAAGATCATAACATCATATAACGTTATACCTTCATAATCAAACTCACCTGTGAATTTCTTTAACTTTAAAAGTTCTTTCTTAGCAGTTCTCATCCCATTTCTCACTGTCTGAAGCTTTGGCTAAAGCTCCCACAGTGATCAGAATGACTTGCTACTCTTGCTAATCCATCATTGTCAATAAAGTCATTGCATAATTTTACAATCCAATAATCTCTCTAATGATACTTTCACATTATAGATTATTTTAAAACAGAAATACCAGAACTTTAATGGAAGTGTGTGTGTGTGTGTGTGTGTGTGTGTGTGTGTGTGTGTGTGTGTGGGTGGGTGGGTTGGATCGGTCTCAGCAGGAGAAACCCGTGGGCCGAGTGAAACTGTTAGAAGGTTGATCCAGGTGCTGTTCATGGAAGTCCCGAATGAGCTGCCGGTCCAGAACCATCCGAGCCGGCACCCACAATCTCTCCTCCGGGCCGTATCCCTCCCAATCCAACAAGTATCAAATGCTACGGCCTCACCGTCGGGAGTGCAGGAGATGATGCACAGTATAGGCCAATCATCCTAAGGGGAGGTGGAGACTAAAAGGTTGGTGATAATGGGCTTTCCCTTACTGGTTTGATCTTAGACACATGAAACATGGGAGGAATTTTCATAGAACTGGGTGCAAGTCCAATCTTACAGCTACTGGGTTAATAATTTTACTGATGCTGAACGGACCAATAAACACAGGACTCATCTTAATGGACTCCACCCACAGTGCAAGGCCACGGGTTGACAACCAAACCTTCTGTCCCACCTGGTATGCTGGCTTGGAAGACCGATGACAGTTGGTCGAGGCTTCGTATCTGACGGTTGCTTTCAATAATGAGTTCCGAGCAGCCCTCCAGGTTTGATGGCAGCGACCAATAAACTGGTTGACTGCTGGACAGTTCGATTCCTCCTGTGTGGTGGGAAATAATGGAGGAAGGTACCATATACACACTGGAAAGGTGACATAGCAGAACTGGACAGGGTATTGTGGCCATATTCTACCCACAACCGTTGCTTAGCCCATGCTGACGGATGAGACGAGGCGATGCAGCACAGGGTAGTTTCCATGTCTTGGTTCATTCTTTCAGCTTATCCATTGGTTTGTGGGTGGAACAGAACAGAACTCCTTCCAAAACATTGACGTGAATTGACGTCCTCTATCTGAAACCACATCATTAGGAAAGCCATGTACATGACAAACATGTTGAAGAATTAATTCTGTGGTTTCTTTGGCTAAGGGAATGGAACAAGGCGAATTATTTTATTGAATCTATCTATGATGGGGGTGAATTACTGTGTTATTGTTCGATGGAGGAAGTCCAGTGACGAAATCCACAGAGATGTGTGACCATGGGCATTGAGGAATCGGTAGAGGACGGAGAAGGCCTGTTGGAGATTGTTGAGGGGATTTATTCTGGTTGCATACCTGACTGGCGCTGATGAAAGATGTGGTGTCCTCTCTTAAAGAAGGCCACCAATAATGATGTTGGAGTACCTCTAGGGTGCGGTGTATACCAGGGTGGCAAGTAGTTTGGAACCATGGATACATTGGAGAAGTTCGGATCTAAGGTCCTGTGGAATGAATAGACAGTTTCTTGGGCATGCACTGGGTCCGGGCTGATCTTCTAATGCCACTCTGATCTTATTTTTCACATCCCAGGTGAAGGCAGCGAACCGCTGTGATTCAGAGAGAATGGTCTCCATCCCCTGTTTCCTTTCCTCCTCCAATTGAAACTGATAGAGGATAGAGCATCAGGTTTCACATTACAGGACCCTGGTCTATATGAGAGGGAGAAGTTAAATCGGGTTAAAAAAAAACAAAAAAACAATGACCATCTGGCCTGATGGGAATTCAGTCTCTTAGCAGAATGAATGGATTCTAGATTCTTATGATCTGTTCAAACCAGAAAAGGTGTTCTAGTCCCCTCCAACCAGTGGTGCCATTGTTCCAGCGTCAGCTTAATAGCGAGCAGCTCTCTGTTGCCAATGCCAATGTAATTTGTCTCTGCTCTGGACATCCTTCTAGAAAAGAAAGCACATGGGTGTATTATCTCTCTGATCACTGAAACAGCACTGCTCCTACCCCCACATCTGAAGCATCCATCTCCACAATGAACTGCTTTTTGGATCCAGTACTTGTGGTATGGGGTGGAACTGAAACTTCTCTTAAGATTCTCAAAGAACTCATTGGCTACTGCAGACCACTGGAAAGGAACCTTTGCAGATGTCAGGGCAGTTAATGGGGCTGCTACACTACTGTAGCCCTGGATAAACCATCTATAAAAATGGGCAAAACCCAAGAATCTCTGCAGCTGCTTACGGTAAGATGGGACAGACATAATACTAACACTTCTCGGCTTTGACAAAAAGAGAGTTCTCCAGCAGCCATTGTAGAACCATCTGGACATGGTGAACATGTTCTTGTAGTGACCTGGAGAAGATGCGAATATCATCCAGACAGACGATTAATAAACTTGTTAAGCATGTCTCTCAATACATCATTAATCAGGGCCTGGAAGAAAGCAGGAGAGTTAGTTAAAATGAATGGCATAACCAGGTACTCGTAGTGTCCGTTAGGGGTATTGCCGGAGTATAAGCCATCTTCCACTTGTCCCCCTCCCGTATCCTTACCAGGTGATAGGCATTTGGTCTAACTTAGTGAACATGGTCACCCTCTGGAGGCGTTCAAAAGCAAAGGTTATGAGAGGCAGTTGATATCGATTCTTAACTGTAATCTCATTTAACCCTCGGTAATCAATACATGGTCTTAATGTCTTATCTTTCTTATCCACAAAGAGGAACCCTGCTTCTGCAGGGGATGAAGATGGCTGTATTATACCAGCTGCCAGGAAATCATTCATATATGTCTCCATGGCTTCTCATTCTGGTGTAGACAGGGAATATAACCGTCCCTTAGGAGGGATGGTTCCAGATAACAAATCAATAGAACAATCATATTTTTGGTGAGGGGGAAGAGAGGTAGCCCTAGACTTACTAAAAACCTCTCTATAATCATGGAAATCTACAGGGACATGAGACAGGCCAATCTTGCTGTGAGAACTAGACTCTCCCTCCTGTTCTATTCTTTGAGTCAAATAGACTGATTTGCAGTTATTTCCCCAGTCCAACACGGCTCTGGTTTACAAATCCATGTGCAGATTGTGATGATGCAACCATGGATATCCAATTATCAAAGGGAGTTCAGAAGAAGAAAGCATGGAGAAGACTCAGACCAGGATATGTTTACAGCCTGTTCAGTGAACAATAAAACAGGCAAACAATATGCACCAGAGAATAATTTATCTCAACCAACACAGAAGTGTTGAAGAGGGGAAGGTCCAAGGGATCAGGCATATCCAGTGGTCGGTGTCCGTAACGGGTGATCAAGCAGGGAACAGGTTGTAGACTTGGTTGAAGATGGAAAACAGGTCAAACAACGGGGACAGGCACGGAGTCAAAGTCGATCAGGCAGGGTTTCAAATCAGCGAGAACAAACCAGGAATCAGTTGGGCGAAGCAGAGGTCAAAAGGCAGGAGGCAGGTCAAAAGCAGAAAACAGGTCAATACACTGGAAAACAGGCAGAGAATATATGCTGTAAGGTTAAGCACAAGCTACAACGATCTGGCAGGGAAACAGAGGAAGAGAAAGGTATAAAAAGTGCTCGCTTGATGAGCCACAGGTGTGCTTCATCATGTGACAGGGGAAGACAGAACAGAGAGTAGGTGAAAGGTGAACAGGTGAGATAGAGCAGTGAGCAGAGAGAAAGAGAGAGAGAAAACCACAGACATGACACTAACAGTTTGCCAGACGCGTCCAGGCCTTGGGTAACGGGTCCAAAAACCATCCGGAGCTCCTGGGAGAAGGCCTAGAAAGAAGCACATGACTCCGTACCCTTCTCCCTCTCTGCTGTACCCCATAACCGGGCACTGCCGGTCAGATGGTTAACCACATATGCTACCGTAGCTGCCTCAGTGGAAAGGATTACAGTTCACTGGGTCCCTGTTATAACATTCGGGTTCTCTGACCCAAGGTTCTGATATGACTGACTTAACATGGAAGTGTTATTGTGAGGAAGGTCCAAGGGATCAGGCACAGCCAATGGTCAGCGTCGGTCCAGGGTTTGGTACCAGAAGACCCAGCAGGGAACCGGCTGAAGACTAGGTGGATGACGGAAGGCAGGACGGGCAACGAGGACAGGCACGCAGTCGTGGTCGGGCAGGAGAACAAACCAGCGAAAACAAAACAGGGCTCAGAGTCAGACGAGGGGGGGGGTCAAAGGCAGGAGGCAAGCAGGCAGGTCACAAGTAGAAACAGGTCAAAAACTGGAATTCAGACCGAGAAAAAAGCTGGAAAGTTATGCATGGGCAACAACAATCTGGCAGGGAAGCAGAGAGGGAGAGGAATAAATAGTGTTGTTTAATGAGCCGCAGGTGTGACTCATCATGTGACAGAGGGAGACTGACAGAGAGTAGGTGAAAGGTGACGTTAGAGATGGAACAGTGAGCAGAGAGAGAGAAACCACAGATGTGACAGATTCACCAGTAAAACACATGGAGTTGGATCGATGACAGTGGATGGAAACACTTGTTTTATGTTCATTTAATGATACATCTTACTGAAAAAGTCACTTTTTCATGTTTTCTCTGTTTTTGGTATAATAACCCTCAAGTTTAATCTCACCTTTTATGAACATCCATATGATCAGTGAATTAAATATTGGAAACTAGCTTACATTGACCTGAAAAATATAAAATACAGAGGATTATTTCATAATAAATGGTGTGAAATCCATTTGGAAATGTTAAATACAGAGAAAAAAAAATCCTTTGGGAACTACCACATAGTAGCGCTGAGTCTTTATGGATTAAACATCAGAGAAACAGTATGAAGTAGCAAATCTACCAAAGAAATTCCTAAGGCATTTTTATAGATTGAAAATCAACATACCTCAGCACACCACTTTCTCTGTAAATCAACCTGAATATTGCAAGGCCAATGCTGGTATACTGACTCCCATTTGGGTCCGTATATCATTAAATGTATGTGACCCTAACCCTAACCGTATATCATTAAATGTATGTGAAATAATAATTGAAACCCTCTCTAATCAGTGGTGTGTCACTCACCTGCTTCAAAACATACTGAGTCTGAACTACCTCATTCATTTCCCCACAGACAACTAAAGAAGTGATATTATCCTTTTCATAGCCCATAGAATTACACTGTTGATCCATTAATGTATTAGTTTGGGTCCAAACTACTGTGTTAAAATACCAAATGCACACAATAAGGCAAAGCAAACAAACAAAGGCAGTAGTTGTGTGTGTGTGTGTGTGTGTGTGTGTGTGTGTGTGTGTGTGTGTGACTTTGAAGAGCTCTTCAGTACCCTGTCTACAGAACCCTGTCTTAAGTGAAATAGTCTAAATATAACACACATGAACTAATATTTTTATATTGACAATTCTGCATCACTTTCCATTTTTCTCCAGTCTGAGGATGTCACTCAGAAACATTTGTGTCTGAATTTCTTTTACCTTTGATACCTTGAGTATGAGATACCACATCATATTCAGCAAATGCTTTGGTAACTTCAGAATCATATAAATAATCCCCCCCCCCCAAAAAAAAAACAAAACAAAAAACAAAAAACAAAAACAAAACAAAACAAAAAAAACAGTTATCTGAAGATAATTGTGAAGTTGGGGCGGGGGGCTCAGTCACCAGGGATGCTGCAGAGCGTATGTCTCCCTTTGCTGGCCTGGGATCCCCCCAGAAGAGCTGGAGGTGTCTGGAGAGAGGGGCGTCTGGGCGTCCTTGCTTAGACTGTTGCCTCTTCAACTCAGCCCCAGAGAAGTTGTAGAAGACTGGTGGATGCAATTATGAAGTTTAGCAATCAGTGCCAAGGAACTGCATAAATTTCCTCTCACTGAACCGTTTAAGAAAATTAATGAATCAAAAAAAGTGTTTGAGAATATTCTAAATCACTGCTATGTGGCATTTATGACCACATTTATTGAGTACAAGTAGTTCTTGCATGAGACCCAAATACCATCTGAATGAAATGCATAAGTCCTGCATTAGAGCCACAGTTAGATCATCCATTATGGGTTTTTTTAGTTGATAGGATAATAGTAACTCTAGTCCACATAAACAGGTGAGTGAAGGTAACAGATGCCACTTGCTATGAAATGGAAAAAATAAAAAGAAGCAGCACAAGTAACAGTAAGTAACATAGTCTGCTCTGTGAAGACGATCCTTTCCTTCTGTTGCTGTAAACAGCTCATAACATGTGCACTAGAAATCTACAAAAACATAATGTTTATATTTTAGACCCGGTTTGTACTGCTCTGAAGTGGTCAAATATAAGCAATGTTAAAAAAATAAATTAATCAATTGTAAAAATATGTTAATTTCTCAATTTTTGTAGATGAACCCAACCAAGCAGAGAGTAAAGAAAAAATGTTCTAGTTTTTGACATTAGAGCCCTGCACAGAGACTCTGAATCTCACAGTGGAGTTTTAGAAATTAATGGAAAATGTTTAAGTGTAGGCAGGAAAAGTCTTGACCACTGAACCTAAGACAAACATTAAATGGATAAGAGCTGGTGCCAGAGTGACTCACCTTGATTAAAAATCTACCACATCTCAAAGCAATTTCATAGAGTCCCCAGAGTGTAGCACTCCAGTATAGCACTTTTTTTTAATATAATATCAAGACAGAGGTTTGACCCTCTGAAAATGGTTATTTTTGGGGGGTTTGCACTCAGCAGCTGTGACACCTAATGTGAGCAGTTCTTCCTGAGCAGCCTTCACTGTGATGTGTGGAGGCTGGTTGTGCTCCATAGGTCAGCTTTATTGTCAGGTTTGATTGTCATGGATGGAAATCTAGTGCTCAGCAGCTGTCAGTTAGGTTTAAAAAAAAACAAAAAACAGAGCTGTCAGTTGAATGTGTTGTGCACCTTACAACCATCATCGTCCATGCTTATTAAGAATGAGAACTACACTGTAAATGGAAACGCAGCACGCCGCACTGACTCATATGTGAAAGTATTTCATTGTGTATGCTTTCATTATTAGGATCTGATAACACAAACACTGTGACAAACAACAGCGCTGCCATCCAGTGAGCGTAGAGCATCTGTGAGTGAACGAAATGTGAGGCGTAAACATTTGAGCTGGACCACCCGTACTGTTAAGCCTATTTGTTAAAGCAGAGATGGAAGCTTCTGAACAACAGCAGCTTCCGCCAATTAGGATAAAAGAGGTTAATCCCTGCAAATGAGGATCATATCATAAGCTCATCTCCTCATTTAAATGCATAGTAGCAGCATGGATGGATGGATGGATGGATTTATGGTGCCACTTGGAGATCGGAGGGGGAAGAACCACTTACGCTCTTAAACCATTACTCTGGTTAAAATACCAGCAAATGTTCCGCAGCTAATCATGGGGATGCAGAAAAACCTGTAATTTTACACACAATTAGTCACACGAATAAACCACTGTAATGTTGTAGCCAGTTGTATAGGTTCAGGTACTGTTGTATTTGCTAATGAACACTTCAGAGTACAGGTAGTCCTTGGGTTACAATGTACCCGACTTGTGTTATTTCGACTTTACTTTACTGTATACTGTACGTACAGTAAGTACAGTATCTTGTTTTTTTTACTTTATTTTATTAATATGAAGTGTAATACATGTATTTGGAGAGTTATTTAGATATTCAGGGGGTATTTAGGGTACTAAAGGGTTCATTTTGACTTACACAGAACTTCGGGTTATGTCTACAGCGTAGGAATGGAACCCGTTCGTAACCTGAGGACTACCTGTACTTCAGTCTTTCAGGGCATAGCAGTTAATAGGTAACTTTTTGAGCATATTTCAATACTATATTTTACCATATTTCAAAGGATAAATTTAGGCCCAATCCCAGTTGACCCCATGGCCCTTCCCCTCCCCATGGCCCTTGCACTTGGCACTACCCCATGAAATGGAGTTGCAAGGGGTAGGGGTTGAAATATTCTCCTATGAAATGGGACAACCCTTCATCAACAGTCATCGACGCTGCTATAAACAGATGCAACAACTTTATTTGTACAAGAATTTACCACGCCGTCAGCAGCTGTAACCGTTTCTGTTGCACGGGCTTTGGGCATCTTTTTACGGCTATCAACCGCAAACCGCTGAAATGCGGTCTATAACATACTGAACAGTCAAATGACTAAGTTGATTATGAAGAAAATACGTGTTTCTTTTGTCAAACTGCTGCACTTTTTTGCTCTCTCTTTTGCCAACAATCCAAACAGAATTATTGTAGATTTCTCATAGACCTCCATTTATAGTGTTCCTGAAAAATATCCATTCGGAAGAACAAACAGCCCTGCCCCTTAGCCCTTCCCCTCCGACTCATCAGGAATCGGGACATCCCTACCACTTCACATGAATGCACAAAATGGAGGGGGAGGGATAAAGGGGAGGCCCAAGGGGTGAATTGGGATTGGGCCATAGTGTCTCCTCAAGGCCCAAACTTAAAACAATTCACCATGAATTATTAACTCTTCTACTGTCAAAACACTGTCTCTGTAAGTTCCTTTTTATTGAATTTTTAATGTTTTTTTCTTTACACAATTCTTATCTTATGTTTTGACATAGTTTTTGTTTCTTTTACTTTGTTCTTATCTTGTTACATCGTTTTCAAAAAATCTTTTTACATCTTTTATATTATTTCAGACTTGTTCTGCATTTGAAATCCTTTTAATCTTTTTACATTTTTGTGCTGATATGGCCTTGCTACATCTTTTATACTTCATCTTTCTTGTTTTGTCACAGCTTTACAACAGAAACCTCTCCCTTACTTTTCAGATGGCTTTTGCTGATCATTTAGAAACTCTTCCAGAGAACACTTTTTCCTCTTTTTTAATTAGGAAAGTGCAATCATTCACCATATTATTGCTCTACATTGTTCTCTGTCAGTTGGTGACCCAATAAGAATAACTCTGCAACACATTTGTAATGACAGTGATGTACAGTACTGCAGTTATGACCTGAAAGCAAAGCAGCTGCAAGAAATAAAAATAGCTATAAAACTATATATTTATAGACAAGTTTAATAAACATATAAATTTAAAATAAGCTCATTTACATCATTGTGAAAAATACTCCTCAGTGATATAACTTAAGGTCAAACGTTATGAACAATCAACACATATGTCATACTTCACTGACATCAGAATTAATCCTGTAGTCCTTTCAATACTACTCTGTTTGAAAGGTCCGTCTCCATGGCAACATCATCCACTGTCTTCTTATTACTATTTGTTGAAACAGTTACAACATTTATTGCAACTGTTGTAACTTTTTTTAATCAACTAAATACTGCACTGGTAGGCTGTCCGTAACATACCACCAGTGTTTATGGGAGTCCAACAGCTCTACTCTGCTCTCTGTTGGTGGTTTTATACATCCCTAAAATGTAATGTTTGCTATGGTGCTGTTACTCACTGCAAGAGAGGAAATATAATGCACTTTATGTATGAGGCCCAAAACAGCTATAAAAACCTTTTTTGTGTAATAATTATGTTAAATTATGTCTTAAGTAGCATGAAAGTAGAAGTGAAAGATCAGACTACACCTTTGCTCATACAGTTGGATATAAAATATTTGAAATGAAATTAATGTGATTTATTCTTGATAGTGTAGCTGCAACCATTACACCTGGTCAAAGGTGATTACTGTGTGTATAAACAGAAATAAAAAGACAAATGTGTCTAGAAACATAATTATTACAACTTTATGGCCAACTGTTTGTGCCTTATTATATATATACAGTATATATGTATTATACAGATGAAGAAGGTTGAATCCTTTTAAGATATTACATCTGAGTGTAACACAAGACTTAAATAAAACCCAGACTATCACTGTTTTAACTATTTTCACCCACCACTTTGGATAAAACAGATCATTTAATTCTGTCATATTGTAATTCAGTATGTTTTAATCTATTATAAGACATGATGCATAGCTAATGAATTTTTACCCCGCCCCCCAAAGGGGCAGCAAGGGGTATAATTTTTTTTTTTAGCTCACTTTATTTGTTTGTTTGTTAATACTATTGATTGAATTCAAACCAAATTGGGTTTATAGAATGCCAGTGACCCAGAATATATCTCATTACATTTAGGGACCTGTAGGTCTAAGTTAAATTTTTAAATCTTTTTTAAATCTTTTTTCCCCCGTTTTACTTATAATGGATGAAAATTTCAAATGTCTGTATCCACAAAGTTATTGGTTAAATTTATACCAAAATTGGGTTTATATATTGCCAGTGACCCAGAATAGACAGTTAAACGTTGGGAAAAGTAGGTCAAAGTTCACATTTTTTATGACTTTTTAACC
>JAPSES010106252.1:0-18470 GCA_029822895.1 Maxillicosta whitleyi | reverse complement strand
CGGAGACAAATTCCTTTTATCCCTTGTATGTACATACATGGTATACTTGGCAATAAAGCTGATTCTGATTCTGATATATATATATATGTACACAGATATGAATATACATATAAATATAGATATGAGTATAGATACAGACATAGATATGAACATAGATATAGATACAGATATAGATATGAATATATATATAGATATGACTATATGAATAAATAAATATATATATATATGAATATAGATAGACATAGATATGAATATAGATACAGATGTTTATATATATATATATGAATCTAGATTTGAATATAGATGTACGTATAGATATAGACATATATATGAATACAGATATAGATCCATATCCTCAGACATTGTCTTTGTGTTGTTTGGAGCAGAAGTCATGGATTCCAAAGGAAACATTCCATATTTATTTGACACCGGTGTGCTTTAGTTTGAGGTTTATTACATATCAATGACATGAAAATGTTCTCGTCTGTCTGATATTAGTCAGACAGAACTACTTTTGCATCGTGACTCCGATGTCCCAGGAGCAAAGCCGGAAGTCATATATTAAATTACACCATATATTCTTCCTATATCTTGCAAAATATCTATCTTGTGTGATTGGATTTTAAGAAAGGAGTCATATTTTACACTTCAGGCATAAAGGTGAAAGCTGGGAGTTCATTTTACATCTCGGGAGATTGGTAGAATTTTAGATTGCAACAGTCTAGCACAGTTACATACTGAAATCGACCATATTATTTGACATTTCCACACTTAAATTCCTGCACAGAATTATCACCTTCTGTGTTGCCTTCTTCCATATTTCCAGTCTGAATTTGTGTTCTGTAGGGCGCAGATGATAAAAAATACATCAGTAAAGAGTGTGTTTTGCAGTAAACAATAGAGTATAATGTGAAACAACAAACATTTTTCATTTTAACAGAATATTTCCCATAGACTGGGATCAGGAAAATGCTCTCATTGGCTGGAGGTAGAAACCCACCTTCTAAATATCCACATCCAGAATCATCCAAAACACAGTAAAATAAGAGCTAAATAACAAAGTTAAAGGCAGAACGCAGGTAAAAATATACCATAACAATACATTAAGCAAAACATCTCAATGTTGACGTATAATAATGTAGCCTATATGGTGATAATTATCAATCTTGGTGTTGTTTCCTGGCTGTAAATGAGAATGATTATGAGTCTATGTTATTTTTTAGTTTTTAGTTAAATTCTACATGTTGCTTTCTCACGTTGTTGTGGTGAATAATGACAGAAAAATCCATTTGAGCGCACACCAAGTATAACAGGGCCAGTAATGAGGGCTTTTCTACTTCTACTAACCGCTGAGCACTATTTGCCTTTGTCTACAGCCTTTCTATGTTCCCATCTCACACACATCAACCAGTGAAAGTGACTAATTCTGCACAATGAATGAATAATGGCGGATTGTACTTTTATGCCTTAATCGCTGCCTTGCCACTCCAAACTGTAATTAAAAGGGAGTTATATATTAAAGAAGTGACTTCAGCAGTATTGTGGCCACATAAAGAACATAAAAGAAAAAAAAAAATTACAGACTGTTGATATACCCTCCATTGTCAGGTTGATTTAAGTGCAAATGTTACAATATAGAAAGATTATAGTGACAAAAGCCAAAATTATTGACAGTGACATTTTGCTCTAATGCTCTACTATAGCTGACAAACATTTTCTGAGGATGAAAATCAATGTCTTATTCATTACATGAGTGTGGCTTCAGGCTGTACATTATAACAAATTAGTCTCCAGGCTTCTGGTTTCTAAAAGGTTCTCGCTCATGTTCACACATACTGATAAATGTCCCTGCCTATAATACGTTAAAAAGACTTCAAACAGCACAAGTCTATACATGATCTCTAATATTTTTACTGCAATGAGGGTATAATCAGTGGTGTAGTCCAGGGTATACGGCAGTATATGACATATACATACTTTTTTTTCAGTCAGCATTGCTTATACCCACTTCAAAACCCTCCCAATGCAGACCGTTCAGTAGTATCTGAGTCAAATTGCCCATATTTCCCCCTTAGGGCAGGGGTGCCAAACTCATTTTAGTTCAGGGGCCACATCTTGCCAATATGATCTGAAGTGGGCTAGACCAGTAAAATAATAATAATGTAAATAATGTCAACTCCGTGCATTTCTCTATAAAGGAAAAAAAGTGAAATTGCATTATAAAAAACTTTACATTTACAAACTATCCTTAAAAAAACGTGATTAATATGAAGAACTGTGAAAAAAAGTGAAATTTCTTAAGAAAAATAAGTGCAATTTCAACAATATTCTGTCTTATTTTATCTTTTACAAATGTGTGCATGACAATGTAAAGACCACAGTGGATCTCCAACATTTAGAAACGGGCAGAATATTGGTCCAATTCCACCTAATTAAAGTTCAGGCTGTTCATATTTGTTGAGGTTATTCACTTTTTTGTGAAAGAATAGCTTATAAATGTAAACACTTTCATGTAATTTTGTTCTTTTGACAGTAAAACAGAGGAATGAGTGAGTTGTCATTATTTAGAGGTTATTATGACCGTCTTTTATTGGTTCTGATCCACTTCAGATTGAATTGGGCTGAATGTGGAACCAAAACTAAAATAATTTCAATGTGTAATATTGGCATTTCACAAATGGCGGGCCGGATTTGGCCCCCGGGCCACATGTTTGACACCTGCACCTTAGGGTGAAGTCATGACCTGCCCTCCTCTGCCTCTAATTGGCTAATACTCAATGGCTTCACTCATTAGATTGGTTCATTTTAGGCATGGAAGACTGATGAGCCAATAACAGGCAAAGTAGGGCGGGTCATGCCAAGGAAAATATTGCTACCCCTCTGGATCTTGACTGGACCCCTCCTCAGGTGCCAGTGCCACCCTAGCTGATTGACAGGTCACTGCACATCTCATTAAAAGATGCATTATTATCAGAAATGTGAAGGAGAAAGGCATCTTTCAAATGAGCGACACAAATCAAGAGAACTTACTTTAATGGAAAACATAATTCTGAGGTAAGTTTTAAAGGGTTTCAGAATGAGTAACTGGTCACATGACTGCACCTTTAGAGGAAAGATTTTGTCACCTATAGTTAAACTAATGTGAAATACTCCGAAAGGCTAACGTTATGAAAGGCTAACGTTATCCTATGTTTGTCTCATGTTGAATACATTTACATTCATACACCTGCTTGTGTGACCAATAAAACCTACAAAATGCTCCTGATAAAGTCATGATAATTTTATAATAGTGAGTAAATACTACTGATGGGTTTTTGGATAAACTAAATAGCGTAGTCTTTACATGTCACAGTAGCTAAATCAGGACATTTTCTGGACTATTAAAAAAAACCACTTTCTCATTTTCTCACATTTCTCTAGAAGCACCTGATAAACCGAAGACAAAATGGAGTCTTTTTATGACAATACATGCTACCTTGTTGGAATCCACGCCTATAAAAAAAAGTAAATAAAGCGGGCTCGCTACTGACAAAGAAATCGTGCATTTCAGTGAAGTTCACCTTGAAGGAGTTTATGTCTTTGGGTTCAATAAATAATAGAATAAGACAGGGAGTGTATGTCTGCTTGTTGACTCAGATAAAGAGAAACAGAGTCATTGCAGTGGCAGGATGTTGCTTTGTAGACTGAAGATAAGGCCGTTCACAGTTGACAACAAGAGGTTTCACGTAAAAAATGTGGCCAGTGACCATCCTCCTGCTGAATCAGGTCAGCCTCACATTGTCTTTAGGGAGGGAAAATAAAGAGGGGGGGGGGGGGGTCGTCACATCAAGTATTTTAGTTATTTAAGAGCTGTGAAGGTGTGTTTATAGGCGGCGTGCATGTTGCATCAGTGCGGTTTGCAAAGTGTTGAACAAGGCTGTGTTTTTAAGGAGCGACAGTGGAAGATATTACACATCACAGCTGTAGTGTGGCGAGCGCGTCATCGCTGTTGCTGTTTTCATGCGGCAAACACGAGTGACATTTCGGTGAATAATACAAAGACGCAAAGGAGCTCGTTTGCAGTTTCTATCACATTTACACGTTATGACAGTATGGAAGCAGACCATCATACAGAAGACGGAAAAACAGGCAAAGAAAGACGAAACTGGGATGATTTGAGCAATGGATGAGAGGGGATATTGAAGGTGAGGTATGCACTAAACCACATGTACCAGTGGAAACACAGGGCTTCAGTCTCCTTTGGAAAGACGACAGACGCTAATGCACCTGATCGTAGGCCTGGAAAATATGTTAAGGAGGGCCCGTAAATGTGAAAGGCTATAGGGTTTGGGTGTTGGAAAAACCCTGTAGGTTTGCTGTATCTGTGTGTCCTCTTCTTCCATACAAAGGCCAAGTTACGGCCCCACCCGACCCATAACTTCACTCTGTTCCTGTCTGTGAAACCACATGGAAGAAATGAATAGTTATCACGTATATTAACTAGAACTGCACCTCCACCAAAGTCCCAGTCGTATAATTCAAGTAACATATTCACATTGTTAGAACAAAAAAAAAAAAAACAAACATGTCTGTCATTCGGTGGATGCTTTAACATTCCACCAAGCTTCATGAAAAATTGGTGTAATAGGTTTTTTTCACTGGATCAATGACTGTGGATGGAGGTTTATATTCAGTTAATCTTAGATTTTACTGAAAAAGTCCCTTTTTCTCAAGTTTTCTATGTTTTTGGTATGATAGCCATCAAATGTAATCTCAACTTGATGATTGATCAGTAAAATAACCATAAAAAAAATACCAGATTTTCACTGAAAAAAATGCAAAATGAAGAGGAGAATATTATGATAAATGATGATAAATCACTCATGAAAGGGTAAAGGGTCAGGGAACTGCCTCTGAAGTAGAACTGGGTCTTTATGGGTTAAACTACGGAGGGAGGGACAGTAAGAGGTAAGCAGAGAAAATTAATAATAAAGAGAAATAATTAGCATGTGATTATATAATAAATGATGGTCCACGAATCGCTGAAATAGTCTATACTGGGAAAATACTGTCAAAAAATTAACAACGTCTGACCAAAGAGAGCAGAAGGCCTGAAAATCCAATGTAAATCAAAGAACAAAACAAAAATAAACTATTAAAAAAAAAACAAAAAAAAAACTGTCATTTGGTTGATGCTTTAACATTCCACCAAGCTTCACGAAAAATTGGTGTAATATGTTTTTTCGTAGTCTCACCCACAAAAACACAGACAGCATAACATTGTCATATGACTTATAAACACTTTTTTGACATCACTACTTATGAACAGTGTAAAAGAAAACACTGTGTGATTAACATACAGTTTCATCAGTACATATAAAAGACCTATTTTTGTGGTGACTTCCAATTTTTTCTCAACATTAGCCTTTTCTGAGCTATTATTAACATTTATTAAAATAGTATCCCCTGCATTTTCAGTTAAAATAATCTATTTTCTTGCTGTTAATGTACTAATCAGAAAAGCTCCAAGGGAATTCATAGATTAGAATGGCAAAAATCTGAAAAAGTACATTTTTTTTTAGTGAAATGTGCCATTAACTTAACTACATTTGTCAAACTCCATGGGTTTTACTGGTGAGTCAATATATATATCGCAATATATATATCGCAGAAAATGACGATGTTTTCACGTTCAATGTGGAGCCTCTGACCGTCCAAATGAGTCATATCTGACGACCCTGAAAAGCTGAGAAACTGCATTTTGCCTGAATTATTTCAATGATAGTAAGAGTAGTTAAAAAAAAATTCATGGTCACCGGTGGTTTCAGTGAAATATAATGACAAATATTATGTCAAGTGATCTGGTTTGTTTTGCAGCAAACTGTTGACATCCACACACAAAAAAAAAATATCTGAAAAGAGTCAGTACATAAAAAACAACTTGTATAAATGAATCCCACAGGAACGAAAGAATCCATAACACATCGGAATAAAGACTGGTATCTATTTTCATTTAATGGAACTGAGAGAACTCAATTATGGATCCATAAAAGACACATTAAAAACACTAAAAAACAACAAGTCAAGGACACCAAACTTTCACTTGCTGCACTAGTCTCTTGAATGAAAATGTGAACTGACAGACTATTTCGGAACAGTCCTGACGGCAAATGTTACATAAAACAAGAATTACAATTAGAATAAAAAATGTTAATGTTGTTTATCTGCGTGGTGGAAGCTGCTTTCTGTGCCTGCGTTATAACCTCGTTAGCCCTTTATGTGTTTATTCAAGGCCTGTGTGTGTGTGTGTGTGTGTGTGTGTGTGTGTGTGTGTGTGTTACATTGAAGCAGCTAAAGCATGTGGACTGAAAGACAAAGGCCTGATCCTAAAGGTCTAGAGCCAGGCATGCTGAGATTCATTTCACCGCCATTCAGCCGAATAAAATATCACAGCATTCACGGTCTGCACCCAGTGTCTCTATGTGCGTGTCTGGCAGGGTGTAAGTGTGTAAGATGTGTGTGTTTGTGTGTGCGCGCCAAGTATTTGTGCACCTTGAGTTGTGCCAAGCAAGGCAACAAGGTTTCTGCCTCTGCAACTGTGAGGACACATTGCTTTGCTGTTTCCCTGTTTTTTTTTTCATTTCAACCTATACCCCCACTCACTCACTCCCCCCACCCACCCCCCTTCAGCTCTGCTCACCAGGTCACATGGGTGCTATGGGCAGTTTCACGTCCAATCATTTCCTGTGGCCGACTGTCGGGGCAGATCAGGGCGCCACGCGAGTCTAATGCTGACGAACAGAGACAGCTCCACTCTGACTTGGAGGGGGCTACTGGACTGAGCACAATCTGTAACCACCACCCCCTCCTCTGCATGCAAACACACACACACACAAATAAACAAACATGCACACATACTGTGGAGAGCAAACCACATAGCAACAGTGTGCAAGCACAACAGCGCAAATCCAGTGTGTATGCACGCGGAACTGTGTTAGTACAGTACGAGTCATACCAGGAATAATGGCGCTTTATAGAGATGAACCCAGAGTTATGATAATTAGCACATGATTATGGCTCACAAACTACTGGAATTTTCTGATAGAAAATACTTTGTGAAAACATTAACAACGCACGACCACACAGAGCAGAAGGCCTGAAAAACACAAGCAAATCAAAGAACGGAAACAAAAATAAACTATTAAACTACAGAGGTAGTAAGAGCTAAGCAGAGAAAATAAATAATGGTGCTTTATGCGCTGGATTATGACAATTATTACATAATCATATAGTAAATTATCTGTCACAATACTCTGAAATGCAAAAAAAAGTCCATATTGAAAAGATGCGTTGTCAAAAACATAAACATATTATGACCACAGAGAGAAGGCAGAAAAAATACAAGTAAATCAAACTACAGGAGAAAAAAAATAAACTATTAATCCATAAAAACCCAAATATACACCAGTGACCAAAACCATCTGCTGATCTGAAATGTTTAATAACTGTAGATCCACTAATCTGATCAATACATGTAAATAATTGGTGTAAAAATGCAGTTTGTCATCTTTTCATGGTCCTCAGATATGACCCATTTGGACATTCAGAGGTTACCATGGAAACACTGTCATCCTCTACAGCATTAATTCATCAGTAAAATCCATGGAGTTGGATCAATGTCAGTGGATGGACACAAGATTTATATTCAGTTGAGGACAGATTATACTGAAAAACTCAGTTTTTCCTCAAATTTTCTCTGTTTTTTTGGTAAAATAACCATTAAATGTAATTTCAGTATGATGATTAAAGTACGTGATCAGAAAAATACTTGAAAATAACAGATTTTCACTGAAAAAAAATGCAAAACGAAGAGGAGAATATTATGCTAAATGGTGATAAAAAGGTGAAAGGGTTTGGGAACCGCCTCCAAAGTAGTTAAACTACAGAGGGAGGGACAGTCAGAGGTAACCACAGAAAATGAATAATAAAAAAAGAGGAGCCCTAAATTATAATAATTAACATTTGATTATACAGTAAATTACGGCTCATGAACCACTGAAATAGTCCATAGTGAGAAAATACTGTCAAAAAATGAACAAAGTATGACCAAAGAGAGCAGAAGGCCTGAAAAACCCAAGTAAATCAAAGAACAAACCAAAAATAAACTATTAAACTTCAGAGGCGGGGACAGTAAGACGTAACCACAGGAAGCAAATAAAGAGCAGCCCTGAATTATGACAATTAGCAAGATAAAATATGTCTCACAAAGCTTTGAAACCCTAACAAAGTGCATGTTGTGGAGATGCTTTGTCAAAAATATGAACATGGTAATTGGGCTGAAAAACACCAGTAAATCAAAGTACGAGATAAAACAAATAAACTATTAAACATCAGAGGCAGAAAACAGTCAGAGGTAAGCAGGGAAAATGAGCAGCACCAAAGGAATCCACCTCAGCTGTTACTTATTTCGACATGGACTGGAGGAGGTGACGGCTGGTTATCTGGAGTATGTCACATCCTACACCTGGACACCATCTGTGCATGTGCATCCCACTGGCAGCATGCGTGTGTTTGTGTATGTGTGTGTGCGTGTGCATACATGTGGATGCTAACGCCGGGAAGCGTGTGAACACTTCATCAATAAAAACACACGTCTGGGATGTGTGCAATATGAGGCAGCGGCGGTAATATATGATAAAAACGCCTGTTAAGGGGAAGCAAAAGCAAGTGTCGGGATAAAGAGCAGAGGGCGACGTGAAAGAAGTGTCTGACAGAAACAGGCTAACAGTGTGCAAGAGAAAGGAGTGCAGCAGCAACTGACAGACAAAGTTCGAATAATAGATAGAGGCAGTGACAGGGAGTCAATGCGATGGTGAGACAATAGACAGATAGACCGGCTCCGTCAGGGGAGGGAGGCGGCGGCAGCCACGGGGAAATGGAGGCTTTTTGTTGAAAGTTGCGAAAACGAACTGTCTGAAGCACTGTTCTTACCCTTACAGCAGGCTCCCCTCACTACATGAGAGAGAGAGAGAGAGAGAGAGAGAGAGAGATGAGTTACTCCAGCTGAACAGTAAGCTCCCATCACCCCCCCCCCCACACACACACACACACACACACACACACTCCCACCGCCGTTACCCTCAAGGTTCAGTAAATCACCGTCATTGATTATTGATTAATTGCTTGAATAGAGGGCAGTGAGAGAATGAGGTTGAAGTGTTCAGATCGATTTGTTTTCATGTTTTCTGTCACCTGGAGCCGTGCGGCCTCCAAATACATCACCTCCTTTGATCACCTGCGTACACAAACCCCAGACACGGACGCAAAGTTTAACCCATAAAACACCCAACAGCATCTGCTCATCTGTTTAATACACCTACACATAGGCGTAATTTACAGGGGGGATAGGGGGGTCACGACCTCCCCAAAAATTAGATCCAACCAATATAACCCCCCCAATATAATCATCAATGTGTTGATGGACTGATAGATTGGCCGATTATTTTTCAATAATAGCCATCAGCCTTAATTTTTTTTCTGAAAGCTGATATTTGATCAGTAGTAAAAATAAATAAAATATTTGATTAGCCAGCACTTGAACTTCTATAAATGCTAAGCGTACTGTCTGTATGTGTATTAATAATGTTATTTATATTGTTGCAAAAAAATTAAATTGTATTTTACTGTCAATGTGCTTTAAAAAAAAAATCAGCCTTAAATATTGGGGTCAAAATTAGGCTGTAGATATCGGCTGATGGCTGAACAAATGTTTGAAAAATCGACACCTTAAACCCATATCAGTTGACCTCTAGAAAATTTCACAATGAGCTGCTTAACTTGTACTATTTAACCGATTACATTTCAACGATCGTTTAATCCAGTGCTTCTCAAATAGTGGGGCGGGCCCCCCCGGGGGGTGTGTGGAGTGATACGGGGGAGGTGACCCAGGAGAACATGCTTTTTGTTTTCTGCTGTTATATAATAAAGTGTAATTGCACATCCAGTCCAGTAGTTGGCAGTGGCGCTCTTATTGTCCAAGTGTGCGCAGGTAGTATGAGCTCTATGGTGTACGGCTTTTTATATGAAGTGCAGACATTTAGATAAAAAAAAAAAAGAAAAAAAATCAGCAGAAATTGTTTTATTAGTTTTAGTGTTTCGAATGTTATTTCTTGATTTTATTTTTCAATATCAAATGGCGCAATAAGTTGGTCAAATGTGTTTACAGTTTTTTATTTCAGGCAAATTGATGCACTTAAAGTCTTTTTTGCTACAAAAAAAACAAAACAATGTTAATAAAGTTATTCTTTGTTGCAAGTTGAACTACATTTCTTTATTTTTTGTTTTCTTTAATGTTAATAAGGACACAATGTAATGCAGAGGTGTACTTATAACTATTTTATAGACAAATGATAATTGTAGTCGCAGTGGAGTGTGTGTGTGTGTGTGTGTGTGTGGGGGGGGGTTTCTTCTTGCTGGGGGGGGTGGGGGTGGCGTAACAGAAAATATTTGAGAAACACATATCATCAGCTGGGATTAAATCAAATGAAAAGGTGTTTGTAAGACTTAAAAGTCAATTAGAAGTGGATTTATTTGGTGCACTAATACCCCACTTACACTAATTCAGATATTTTTCTCCATGTTTGGGCCTTTCATCTATATGTAAACACAAAGCCGGTTGTGAAATGTCAGTGTACGTGTGGAAAGGACAATGAATAAAAACATTTTCTTTCCAAACTGGTGTTTTTTTTTTTCAGAAATAATCTCTGAACATTTTCACACACTTGAAACAAGACCACGAGACTGAAAACGCCACAGGGCGCAGAAATAGTCAGAAATTGCACGAATAACAGCTCACCTGCTGCGAATTTAATCAATAGAATCATGATCACAAGCAGAATTTAACTACACACGAGCTGCTAACAGAGAAAACAGGAACAGAATTGTCTGTCATGCAGGATCCGTGTTGAATTAACAGCTGGTGGTCCAGGGCGACATCTTGTTTTCTACTAAAAATGTGTAAAAAAAAAAAAAAAGAGGCAGATATGCACTGACTGATAAAAACCCATCAACGAATGTGGGTGTCTGCATCGTTACTTCTAAAAAAAATGTCGGTTTTGTCTTTTTGTATTGCAACACAACCCCATAATTTCAGCAGCTTTTCCAACTGTTGATGTTTTCAGGAGGTTAAAACAGTAGTCGTGTAGGTGTAAATTCAACAAAAGTCAATGCATTTTTAACTAAAAACATGTCATAATGGATGTACTTTTCATTTTCATTTATGAGGGCTATGTTTTTCATTAATGGGTTTTTACTGTCTGGTTGTTCAGTCTAATATCGTGGTGCAATAAAATTTATTTTCAGATTTTCAAGTTCAAGTAATCAGAGGGAAAGCAGTGGAATCAGAATGCTTACTTATATTTACTATTATTATTTTTTTTAGATTTTTTTAGTCAAGCAGATTCATTAATTTAATTCAAAATACAGTAATTAGTCTGTGTTTTTGGGTCATTTCCAGCAGTACATCGCTTCATTTTATGCTCACCTGTGCGCCGACATTAACATTCATCTGAACTTTGCAGCTCAAATAAATGACCAACAAACCAAACACCCAGTATGAAGATGGGACAAATAAAAGTCTTATTAGTATGAATTATTTACTATTTGACAGCAAACCAATGTTAGTACTAATACAGCTAGCATCAGACCTAATTTTAGTCTTTCTCGTTTGTTTAAGAAGTCCAAGTTTACTCATCGACTCCATCTTTTTTGCTCGTTATCATCACATGTGAAGTGGTAGAATTTCATCTGACTGTATTTTTTGGAATGCAATATATTGATTAAAAAAATTGACCAAATAATAGTGGCATTATATGTAAAAGGGAAGAATAATTACATTTGAAAATTGCAATTATTTAATTTTATTCATTAGGTTATCTAGTAGGGAGAGTGCACATTAATGAGTATCTGCATTGAACATCAAATGTAAATATACTAGATTATGGCAAAATATCCGTAGTCCTTAGGCTAACAAAAAAACAAATCCATTAAATGATAAAACTAGAATAAAAAAAAGTTCATCATTCAATTGTATGACGGAGCATTGGGGCCACTCACGAAGGAAAAGATATTTTTTGATATGACGAGATTGAAGTCAACATGTCGACATTCAACTCAGAATTCCGAGAATAAAGTTGAAATTGGATGTCGACTTTAATCTTGATGGGTCGACTTTGAACTCGACATGTCGACATTAAACTCGAAATTCCGAGAATAAAATTTAAATTTGATGTCGACTTTAATCTTTATGGGACGTCAACTTTATTCTCGACATTTCCAAGTTTAATGTCGACATGTCGAGTTCAAAGTCGACCCATCAAGATTAAGGTCGACATCCAATTTCAACTCTATTCTCGGAATTTCGACTTTAATGTTGACTTTAATCTCGTTACATCAAAAACCATCTTCTCCTTCATGAACGGCCCTAATGCTCCGTCATACATTTGCCACTACGCTGACAAGATTTAGAAATTAAAATCAAATCAAATCAAGGGCTTGTGGAAAAATAATGTCTAATAATGAATGAATAAATTAATGTGATTTATATTGTATTCATGCTGAATATTCGACCCACTGCTGGTATTAGTGCACCCCTACTTTAAACCAAATTTGGTATGAACTCAACCAATAGTTTTGCTGCTATAGATGTGAATTTTCACCCGTTCTAAGTACATGGGGAATTTTTTTTTTTTTTAATTCCTTAAAAAATTTAACTTTGACCTACTGTTCCCCAAGTGTAATGAGGTCTATACTAATTACTATACTCTATACTAATAATTTTGCTTCTAGAGTGTTAACAATCAAACAAACAGAACCAAAAGCAATACCCCTTGCCTCCTTTTCATGGGGGGGGGGGGGTAATAATTAAAACAACCTCCGGTATATTAGCATCGCAGTAATGAAAGTAAGCTATGAATGCAGTGTCTCTGCACTAAAGTCATTTATGCATCTCCACATCTCTCCACATCACGTCTTCTCCGTATTTACTACATTATCTCTCTGACAGTATTTCATCTTTAAGGACCGGCTTATTCCTTCACTTGTCAAAAACTTGATGTAACTCTTGGCTGTCAGAGTTGTCTTCTGTTGACATAAATCTGAGCGTAGCGGGCTGCTGGTCAGATAATGACCTTAACGTAAGCATTTCATTTGCCATCCTTTAAAATAAGCCTATTAGTGTCAGCGGGAGTCTCTCTTCTTGCCCCGTTTTCAGTCAAAATTGGCCTGTTTGAAGGGATATCCATAGCAATTTTCTCATATGGGATTCATCTGACAGAATCTAATCAATGATCCGCAGCCTAATGTGAATTTATTTGGAGGGCTTTGACAAAAACTTTGCAGTTCAGAGTGCATCTTTCATGAAATCGAGGATTGATGTTTTATGGATTAAAATATGGCCTATTGTGCATGTGGTGTATACTAAGAATGTGCAGGATGAAGGGGATTGCGAAGCTGGCGGAGATTAAAACTGCATCTCTCACCAGCTTCTCAGCCCGTTGCTCATCTCCAACTGTGAGATGAAGGCAAGCTGACCACCAGCCTCTTTTTTTTTTTTTTTTTAAAGAGTGCCTGATTAATCTGACTGGTTGGAAATTAATGGTGCGGCTTGACACAGCGAGTCATCGTGACACACTCGAGACGCCAACAATCACTGCGCAGCGGCGTGGCATCTGCCAGCCATTTTAAAAACAGTCCTTGACAAGCTGGGATGGAAGAGGAAATGGAAAAGCCACTTTTCTGTACAATATCTCAAATCATTTTTATGGCAACGCGCATGTCAGACCGAGCAGAGAGAAACAGCATTAGGGGAGGGTAGAAACTGTGTGTCATGGTATCAAACGCACAATAGCTTCATCTGTTAAGCAGCTGGAAGTCCTTTCCCTGATTACTGCTCTGGAAAGAGAGAGAGTGGAATAGAGATTAGAGAGTCAGTGCGGAGACGAGAGGATGGAGAGAGGTACGTGACTGACAACTAGTTTATTTACTCTTCTCTTTAGCTTCTCTTCCACAGTCACTGCTCTGTTCTGAGGCACAGAGTACGTTTTTTTTTTTTTTTTCCCTGCGAAAAAGGTCTTGACTCTTGCCGTTTGTTTGACACGGAAACCAGACATGGGAAAAACACACAGAGTAAACTGGTTTCGCATGAAGTGGAGAGCCTTTCACTCACTTCTAATACAAAGTCCTGCCAAATTCCTGGGTCAAGTGGAGCCAAGCAGGTCGACAAGTGTGGGGCTTTGGCAGGAATGTCACAGGGGTACAAGTACTACTGCAGGTATATTCTCGCAAGGGGGTGGGAGGTCGGATTTGTGTATCCCAGGGGAAAGTGAAGGAGGCTGGGGCCGCTGGTGCCACAGCGCTGTGAGATTCCCTCTGTTTATTCTGGGATGGTGCCCTTCCTGTGCACCTCTCAGCCCTCTCACATCCCTATCAGGTGCCAAGGCCATTATTGACCTGTGTGTGTGTGTGTGTGTGTGTGTGTGTGTTTGACTCCCACACCTTGAAAACTATTGTTGGTCTGTGTTGTGTGCAGCTTTTCAGATAAATGACTCCGGACGTTCTCATTGGTTTGGAAGAGATGATAGAGCTTCATTTTTCGCAGGACTCTAATCCATGGATTCATCGCTCCATATGAAGATGAGCCTAGATCCTGCGTCTCTAATCCAGGAAGCTGTCTATTACCTAGAAAACCAGGGCAGCATGTAATTAAGGTAAAGAGAAGCATGCAGTATTCATGAGGAACACACAAGTGGACCTTGACTTGACCTTCAATCTGGCGACCAGGGTAATCATGGTCGATTTACCCTGCACTTCAAAGCCTCTTCTTGGGAATGTCTGTCCTTGCAGCCAGCTAGAAAATACAGGCCCTCAAAGCTAGAATAGTTTTTTTTTTTTTTTTCATTTTTGCTCGAGTCTGTCTGAAATGGCTTGTAACTCAAAGTCCCATTGCACATAACTGCACGGTCTGGCTCCAGATTCAGTTTCACAAATTTTAGAAAGAAATGTTCCTCACTGAGGTTGACATCTTTTTTTGTCTTAAAAATAACAAGGTAGTTTCTGCTTTGCAAAACAGATATGGCACAGTATCAACATGACCAATTTCATGATCGTTGAACTGACAGCATATTTTATTTGAAACTAGAATTATTCTGTTTTTTTCTGTTCCAGTTTGGTTTTAGTTAAATTAGTTGAAGTTGCCTTTATCATTCCTCAATTACTTTTATTTTAAGGAATTGACCAACTTTAATACAGTTTTTATTCCATTTTTCACATATCATGAGTAAAACATTTGATTCATTGAAAGCGATTTCTATGAAAAAGTCACGTTTTTATTCTCCTTTGCCATGAACCATGCATTTTGCTATTGCAGTTGATGTTAAACAGTTTTTCTCTACTACTTTTAGATTTGGACATAGTTTTGTTAAGTACAGTCATGGAAAAAAAAATATTAGACCACCCCTTGTTTTCTTCAGTTTCTTGTTCATTTTAATGCTTGGTACAAATAAAGGTACATTTGTTCGGGCAAATATAACAATAATAACAACAAAATAGCTCATAATAGTTTCATTTCAGAGCTGATATCTACACATTTTCCATGTTTTCTTGATAAAATCCAAAATCACTTCAGTTTTTACATCAATATCTATGTCACTGTACTGACAAAAACAGTGTTTTTAGTCATTCCATGTTTTCTTTTCTGTCTGATTTAGTCACATGACACACACAGGAGTTAGTATTTGATTGCACAACCATTGTTTCTGATGCTTTTGGTGGTCTAATATTTTTTTCCGCAGCTATATAGCATCTATGCCTTGGAAAGATCTAAAAAACCTAGTGTTGATAGAACAGAAATGTGGGTGGAAAATGACATCGGGCTGTTCGATAAGGAAGAGTTGGTATCAAGCCTCTCTTGCTATGATGTAGGTTCTCTGACAGGATATAGAGGATTGACTGGTTAAAATGACATCCCCACACACAAACACATACGGACACTCACATGTATGGAAAAGATAGGCCTTTCTGGCTAATCCATGCTAGCTGCAGCAGGCCTATAGGGGGCTGGTCTAATCCTGTTATCAGGCCCAACAGATGCTGTTGACAGAACAATAAGCAGAGGGCCAATATGGTAGCGTGGCCCTGAGGAGGTCATGAGCCAAACTCATCCAGCAGCAGAAGCAGCAGGATCGTTGGCTGGCTGGTTCGGGCTGGAGTGTGCGCTGGTCACACACACTAGCTCTCACAGGCCGGGCTCCTCGCTGCGACAGCCGTTCACACCGATTTGTTTCCTCGTACGCAAATCCCATTCTGCTTTGTCTGCAGTGTCACAGGGTGTAAAGTGTGGCTCTTATGAAGCTGGAAACTGGCCTGAGGAGCACTGTAAAGTATGGAGAAAGACATCTGACATATCCTGGGGCGGGGGGGGTTGTCTGGACAGTCAGGAAGAATTAGATAATACCAACAATAGACCTGCATCAACACAATCAATCAGGTTTTATTTATGTAGCTCTACAGACAACCTGCTGAACATAATAAAAACAGACAATAAAAAAACAACCAGATTAAACAGAAGATTTTACAGCCTTCTGTCAGAAATAACCAACATTTTCTGTGGATCTCAGGTCAAAACATTGGACCTTATGCAATAAACCACATGTGAACACATTTTGTCTTATTTGTTCCTTGTCTCAGAGCGAACATTTCCTGAAAATTTCATTAGGTTTGTTCAATAATTAACCCAGATACTGAGAAACTAAATTTTTGGCCCCATTGACCCCAATGTTAATGAAAATTTCAAAGTGATCCAGAATACAGGACTTCTTCTGGATCACCCCCAAAAGTTAATCATTTTTTCCTTGTGACATTGGCAACAAATCCTGAAAATTTCATTAAAATCCGTCCATAACTTTTTGAGTTATGTTGCTAACAGACAGACAGACACCAGCAAAAACATAACCTTCTTGGCGGATTTATGCAACTATGAAAACTTCATGCACGAACTGAATAAAAAACAAATTTTCTCACAACTTAAACACCACTATTATTATCTGTATCTTTTTCTGTGCTCCTTCTTGCTCCTCTGCGATAACACTCCAGTTATAAAAAGTTCACAGTAATTAAAACATATGGTGACAACCGGACTAGACGGAGAACGAAGTGAAGGCTTAAAACAAGACACAATGTTTGGCTTTCCCTCTTGATTTTTAACTGCAGTTAACCCAGACCACAAGCTTTGAACTATTTGAGGCAAACAGTTATGACATCTCTAGCAATAATCAGCTTGTAATTTACAATTTGGAACATCGGTAATGGGTGCACATAGTTTTGTGGGTACGTTTGAGCGTCTCGGTGCTTTTCTAATGCTGTAATTTGCTCAGTGTGTGTTTGTTTTAGTGGTCGGAAGTAACTTAGATCACTTCCTCAAAGACTACAATTACATAGAAATTTGAGCTACTTTACGTATATTCTGTGATACTTTTTTACTATTCCATATAGTCATTTTAAAGCTCCACTTTAAAGAAAATGAGTAATAGTAGTAGTAATTTTTTTGTCTGTTTAATAGAACATGACGCATGCATACATACAGTCATACAGTTTGGATTTCTATATTAAACATGAGTGAAAATGTGTAGGCAGAAGCAACAGCTTATTTATGCCCTGTTTACAAAAAGGAAAATTGCAGAAACAAAACAGGATAAAAAACATGGTGCAGCTTTAAACAATAATATAAACAAAACAACCTAAGCAAAATCCTAGACTCATACTGACAACTGTCTTACTTAATTTATCCTAAGATTTTATATGAGAACCAATGGATATTATAAAATATAACACAAGTGCTCCATAAAATATTAACTGAATATGAGGAAAACACCTAAAATGTCATAAAAAAAAAAAAAAAAATGCAAATTCTATGCATTTCCATAAACTGGTCCCATATATATATCACTGCATTTGTTGTCAAATGGTTGAATTGTAGGCTTCGATACACATGGCTGCAATAAATAGAAGAGGCAGAGCATACTAACATCCTGTCCACACTATCATGGATGTGTTTTCTAAATTTATATTGTCTTCTTCCTTTTTTTTTTTTTTTTTAATTCTGTTCAAACTTGTCCCAACACTTACTTTGAGTCTTTCTTGTGGTTCTGGAAGTCTATTCTTTACATCAGGGGTGTCAAATTCATTTTAGTTCAGGGGCCACATGCACTCAATTTGATCTCAAGGGGGCCGGACCAGTAAAATAACAGTATAATAACGAAGAAATAATGACAACTCTAATAAAGTATTACATTTACAAACTAGAATGGCACTCAGTAGAGCGCATCTGATCATCAGCAACGGCAATTAAAAGTAATACACAATCCTTTAAAAAATTCCTGGATCCAGACAGTGATCCGGATCACCTCCAAAATTTTATCATCTGTTCCTTGTCTCAG
>JAPSES010106242.1:0-18470 GCA_029822895.1 Maxillicosta whitleyi | reverse complement strand
TTATAATTAAATATCAGACTAAACAAACTTTTACAATGAACTATTAATACCCACGTGGGAGCTACCTGTGAGTTTGGAACAAACACGGTCTATATTTTTATTTATTTATTAAAATGTTTACATAAACAGTTTTCAGTCTGGTCCTCTTCAGATGCAGATAAACTACAGTTCTGTCACATTATTTTTTATTGTGTCTATAATGATGGCAGTTGGTCGTGTACAGCCACAGTTTACATAGTTTTTTTTTCTCTTAATGTACGCTGAATTTTCAACACTGACTTTATTTGAAAAAGAGAAAAGATCAGGTTTCTAAAGTTACAAACTGCTCTATATCTTACCCGCGTCTACATTTTCAGTCGTGTACTTCACAAAAATGTAAAACAATGACATTCAGCCTTTGTTTGTTATTTACTTTTTACTTGTACTTTTAGTTACATTACTTGAGTACATTTATTTTTGCAGTACTTGTACTCGAGTACAAAAAGTTACAGATACTTTAAGACTTTAACTGCAGTAACATTTCAGTTTGACTTTTACCAAAGTCATTTTTGGAGGGTACTGTTACTGTTACTGGACTGTGGTTTTTCAGTTCAACACTGGCTTTTATTCCATGTTTTCTTTTCTGTCTGTTTTAGTCACATGATCCACACAGGAGTTAATACTTGATTGCATAACCATTCCATACCATAACCGTTGGTCTAATAACTTTTTATGTGACTGTTTCCTGTGTGGTTTGAGCCTCAAATGGACAAATGTGGAAACGTGACAGTTTTTGACTTCATAAAATAAATACTTCAATTAAACACTCATGAGGATATTTTACATAAAAAGGTGATTAAAACAAACTTATCTGTGGTTGAGTCATTTACAATGTAGGTAATTTAAGATGCACTAAAGTCTTTAAATCAGTAGAATTTCTGGAATTACCTTGTGGGGTTACTCAATTGTACTTTCTTCACTTCGCTGTGTGTTCAATGTTCACTTAAATGAACCAGTTTAACTTTGTAGGAATGACTCCTGTCTCTGGTAATTTCCTTTTTACCATTGTTATTTGATACCATATATGTACATTACTGTTAGCTAGTTTATTTATTTCAAATATAACACTAAAACCAAACCACAAAAAGATTTGTATAAAAAGAAAGAAAACATTTGAAAAAGAGGGGGATTAAGTTTAGTTTATAACCCCCACCCCCCCATCCTGTATAACTCAAAAATCCTACACATATCGGACTAAATTCTGACTAAGCACAAAACACAAAAATACTATACATATCAAAGATAGACTCTGTCCATTTTGCAACATTTCACACCAAAATAAACTCTGTCCATAGTGTGAACAGTATTATCATTGTAACACTATAGATCTTTGTGCATACAGTGTTTATCTTTTATGATTGACTGCACTATGGCATAAATGTATACATGATAAGAGGTTCACGTGGTGCTTCGGGTGGTTGTAAACCTTGCTGTTGCACAACAAACTATTCTATATAACAGGGACTTCCCTGTTTTCTGCACAGTTTCTGCTTTTCAGTTATTACTTGGCTCATACAGGAGGAGGAGGAGCATAGACAGGTATGACTTAAATGATTTATTGAGTCTTAATCAGCTTTTGTGGACCTTCCTCTACTGTATGAAAACATGATTCTAGACTTTACACTTTATACTTTTTCACATGTTTTTAAGGTTTTCCAGATGTAACTTTCTGAAATAATCACGAGATAGTTTATAATATTTGGAAAACATTAAAATTCTGAAACATGAATGGCCTTTGTCCTTATTGTGCCAGGTGATGGTTTATCAGTGTGTCTTTTAGGGTCAACAACAGCTGACTTTAACTCTGGGAGTTTTTGTTGTTTACAATAGAACACTGAAATGTACTGGGTTTAACATGGAAAACCTTTCTTTCTGTTTATGTGCATGTATTCTAACATTAAATAACATGCAGTTTTCATTCGTCACAGCTGACCACAATGGCTGAACATAATAAAGGCCGTCTTGCTGCAATAGTGTTGTCTGTCCTTGGCTTTGTGATAAGCCTGGTGTTTAATGGGCTGTCAGTGGTTGGAGTTGGTGAGTCCAAACAGCAGCTGTTCAAGAAGGCACAATTTAAACTCTTCATGTCTCTCTGATCTGATCACTGTTCATTTGTTTCTCTTAAGGTATCTATTCCACAACCACAGCCAATGTTTCTGCTGTGTTCGACACACAGATCACCCCCTCAGGATGGACCTTCAACATCTGGAGCGTCATCTACGTCTGGCTGACAGCGATGATTATCTACATCCTTACAGGCCTTTGCAGAAAGTTTGTTTTTTTTGACATCTTAAAACATTTTAAACCTCCTCACAAAGACAAATATAGATTGAGGAGGTTCTCTAATTGAAGAGCAATGACAAGAATTGTCTATTGTTTTAAATTTTCAACTATTACAGTAATAAGAGATAGATTACATAGATTTATGTAATATTTGGAATATGAAGAGCTCTTTTCCAAAACACTATAAAAGCCATTTAATTAAAATCTTTTATTTTATTTGTTTACAATCTGAATTTAAGATCACATCGGGAAAATTGGAACAAGGTTAATGTTATCCTGCTATTTCCATAAGAATTTTAAACATTATACCATAGATTTCAGTGATATTGACAGAGAAAGACAATAAAAACACTTAATTTTTGAAAATGGATATAAAGCGTTTTGGAAAAGAGCTCTTCATATTCCAAATATTACATAAATCTATGTAATCTATCTCTTATTATTTTCTCTACTGTAATAGTTGCACATTTAAAACAATAGCTCTTCTTGTCATTAAAAATGGAAGATTCCCCAATTAATAATGTGTTTTTCCATGAAGTGGTCACTGATTCCAACTTTGCATGTATTTTGAGTAAAGTTAAAACTTTAAGTCACTTGTCAATACCTTTAAAGGCCACATTATAAGAGAGAAACTTCAAAAATAACCACTGCTCTGTGTCTGTCTGTCACATACTCACAGTGTGATCTGTTCTGGTTGTTTTTTGTTGACCTCCAGAAATGGTTATGGCTATGTTTACTGCAGCCCCCCAGTGTTGCCTTATGGATTCTTCATCAATTGGTGCCTCAATCTGTGCTTTAACATTAGCTGGTTGATTGTTTGGGACAGAGGGTAAGAGTTCAAAAGCTTTATTTGGGCCCCTGTGCTTATTTTTTTAACGATGCATTGTAAAACTATGGCAATCATTGTGATGTTTTTGTCCCTTCTGATAGAATGATGCCTGCTGCATTTATTTTTCTCCTCCTGGTCATCTGTACAAACTACTCCATGATGTTCTTCATCTGTCATGGACTCCACATTTATGGAGCCTGGCTAAAGAAATATCACAAAGTAGATCTGTGGCTGCACCGAGTGTTGGTTAGTATGACTAATATAGTGTTTACATATTTAAATGTATGTGCAAGAATTACTTATTACTTATTATTACTTATCTGAAGTACAGAAAATTGTTCTCTTTTTGTGTAAATAAAATATCTCCTTATACCTTTTGCAGATTCAGAATGGTGTGATGGTCTATACAACATGGACAACCATTGCAACTTTAATCAACCTGACCATTGTGCTGACTTACAATGAGAACATGTCCCCGACAGATGCTGCCACTGTCTCTTACTCTTGTTTGGCTGCTTTGTTGCTTGTATGGTGAGTGCTCTCATGTAAAAAAATAAAAAGTATGAATGTTCATGTTTCAGATTCTTATGTACTGGGCCTTTTTCAGGTTTATTGTGGAAAACTTTGTGCTTGACAAACATGTGCGGTACATCCTTATCATCTACCCTGTTGTTATTTGGGCACTGACCGGAAACCTGGACAAAAACTTTGATGCTCAATCCCCAAATCGCAATGGCATCTTTCTTGGTAAGAACTACCTCTTCTCGTTTGTTCACATCTTGTTGTGTAAATCACAAAATAAATACATTTGATGAAATTTTTAAGTAAAACAAATGCAGGAAACTGTCATTATTTTTAATGAGGTTTTAGTGAATAAAATATTTAAATTCTCATATCTTTTGGATTTCATGTTACCATCTATTTAAAGGCTGAATGTTTTTTTTTTTGTTTGTTTGTTTTTTACATTTCAGTGGTGCTCCTAGCCGTAGCCTGTTTGCTGTTTGTCATACGTGTTATTTTGGTAATTTGGAGACACATGAACCAGCCGCTCTACCAAGACGTCGACCCAGAAGCAATGGAACCGATGGAGAGAGCCAAGAGGCAGAAAAAGATATTCAAATAAACATACACTTGGTGGTGATAAACTGGTGTTTATCATTTCTCTGAAATGGATAATTAGCAGTTTTCTCCTCAACTCTGTGGCTGAATATTTACAGCATAACTGAACTTTTAAAGCACAACTCATTTGCTTAATAAGGAGATTTTTAAAAATTATTATTATCATTATTATTATTTTTACAATACAGTGATATGTAACTTTTGTATGATGAATTATGACACTCTACAACACTGTAGAAATCCATGTTTTGGTTGTACACTTTGTTTTGTTTTTCTTTAAATTCTTATCATAAGAAGAGCATAAGTCATGAATGTAAGTCAAAGAACTAAAGTTTTCTTTTAATGTCCAGTGTCTATTGAGAGCTGGGTTTACTTGTACAGCATATGAACAAATTAAAACAAGCTGTAACCACTTTAATCCTACATTAACCATGTCTTATATATATAATTTAGGTGGTGAGTCATGCAGTGTTTTTACAATTCCTTGAGAAATAAAGCTTATTCAAATGTACCCGTATCTTTTCTGTTACGTGATCGCTTGCTTTGTTGATCTTTACCCACCAGGGGGCAGGACGATTCAGTCCACCAAAAAAATAGACATAGAAGAAGAATATCAAATAGAGGTAAGTATTTTATTCCTCATTCGGGTCTTGCAGGCATCAACTCCAATATATTCTTAGCTTGTATATACATGAATACCGATTTGGATTAGTTACAAAGTTACTCACAATTAGTGTTATAATGCTAGCTCCATTGGGACTAGTATATGTTATTTTTACTGTAAAGTAGAACGTAAAACGTTGTGCTTCCTGACAGGCAAAAATCAGGGAATCCCATTTAAAAAGTGTCTTGTGCGCGGGTTAATCACAAATTGTAAACAGCGCCATTGTTTTGCTAACGCTAACGTTTGTTATCAAATGTGTACATTATTCGTCTTACTTATTTATCCATGGTGTACAAACTTGTTGCAGCCATATATTTATCGAGTGGATTCAAGTAAATACATACACAGACTTGACTGAGTACTATCCGGTCCTATTAACGGTAGTTAGCCTGCGAGATCATGAACTGTTAACCCGATGTTTCGATGCCGTATCTTCAACAAAAAGAACAAATGGAGACGAAATACCCAACCTTGGTAAGTTATCGTCTGGTCATTTTGTTTCCGTCTTTTCTGTGGTAATTGGAAGGAAAGCTAACAAACGCCCCACAACTGTCGCCTAAACTAGTGAAGACGGGGACCCATAACATTGGTGATGTCAAAGCAAGTGAATCAATCCATTAGCAGTTCCTTACATTCCCTTTTGTAAATATGAATTAGTCAAACATCAGTGCAGTAAATGTTACCTTTACTACTCCAACACTGGTTATGATCAGTAAAGCGGCTGGATTTATAGTAGTATAATTAATGAATGATGCCCTTCATTTCATTGAATTAGTAAACAAAGGCAGATGCCACGAAATGTAGCATTTATAGTACTGAATGTTATTGGTGACTCGTCATGCGGTTCATATATCAGAACATTACTAGAAGAAACTAACTGCTACACAGTTGTATAATTTGTCTCTGGTTTAAATGTAGCATGGCCAATATTGAAAGTCTAAATGAAGCATTATCTTTTTACAGAAAAGGCCAAAAAGGAAACTCTGCTACCACACAACCCAGGACAGGTATGGATGAACATGTTCATATAATGCCCCCTAACAGTATTTTTCAGCTTACTGTTTGAGAAAGTAGTCATCAACTAATGACATAAAGAACTAATGATAATGTTTTCTGTAGTGAATGACAATATTATTGTCCACTGAAGACATTTTTAAGTTTCATTCTACAAATACTGTATATTTTTTGTAAGTTTTCACAGCCTTTTAAATCTGTTTGGCATATAGCTTTTAGGGATTTAAATTCTGTGTGATGTGCTCTAGCATTGTTGTTTAGAATTGATCACTGTTTGTCTCTTAGTTTCACTGTGTACATGCCATTTGTGTTTTCAGTCAACCTAAACAATGGACAGGAAAATTGACACTAGAAGATGTCGATAAGATGTTTGATGACTTGGGTGAGGGTGTGATTCACTTGCACTTGGTTTGGTTATTTCTCACCCATGTCATAATGCTACCAGATATTCATGTCATTTTTTTTTTTCAGATTCAGTGGCACATGAGGATGATATACTCCCCCCATCTCCTGAACTGCATGTTCCTGTTACTAAAAAGAAACAGTTGGAGAGCAAGGTTTTGACGATCCAGCAGGTAAGATATCTAACAGGAAACCTTCCACCTTCCATATTAACTATTTGTTAATGCTTTAAATAAATAAACATTAAATTAGGCTGGATTATTGGTCTTGGTAAGTACCTGGCCAGTAAGTCGATATTATGTAATTATAGATTCCTGGTGGAGATCATCTACCTCCCTCTGTGATGTCAGCCAGTCCTGATCTGGATATTAGTAAGATTTATTTATTTAAATTAATGCATATTAAACATTTTACTGGACTAAAAGTTTTTGTTGTTGTTGCAGATTTGGACACTCCTTTTAAAGCACATGGTCCAGTGAAGACATCCAGCCCAATTGAGGGCAATGGTGTAGATGTTAACAAAGAGCCGGTCAACAAAAAACACAAATTGATGTCCCCAATTCTCTTTGACTGTGAAGATGAAGGAAAAGAAGAAACACAACCAAAACCCCCACCTGTGCAGGAAACTAAGGAAAATGGACACCCCTTAGTGGAGTAAGGCAATTTAATGCTTCTAATAGTGTTAATATATTCTTTTTCACAAGCACAAGTTTTTATTTTTTTGTTTTTATGGAAGTCATAGAAATGTAGCATTAATGTGCCACAAAGAACAGTGGACCTTCAAATCTTTTTTTTCCTACCATTTTACCTGTCACATGTTTTGTTTTAACAATTGTCTTTTTTGTCTGGCAGTGATTGCTTCGAGTCTGAGTGTCTTCCAAGCAAGATTGTTCTCACCAAAAGGTTTTATCACAGAAACAAAGTAGACACTCAGCGGTAAGAGCTTTGTCATTTTTGGAAATCTTGATTAGTTTATTGTCAAGACTCTGATGTTTATGTTGTGTCGCAATAGTGTTCATGTTTCACATTGATATTTGACTCTTATTTGTCTGGTGTACATTTTTTTTCATGGCAGCTTTGATGTTGTGTAAAAATCATGTATATTACTTTTCTTTGCTACAATACCAAAAAGTGAAAACAGTACCTGTAGCAACTGTCAAAACTTTATTTTACTTTATTGCCATGTAATAATAATAATAAAAAAAAAAAGTTAGTTCACACTGAATAATAATGCTGTAATATCAAAGCACAAGACATCTTTTTTTGCCCACTTGCCGATGTTTTTTTTTTTTTTTTTTTTTAAACAGGAAAGAAAACACAAACCCCCCTGTTTCCCCAACAAGGCCTGACTCCACAGACACAGCCACTGAAACACATTCTGAAACTGTGCAGAAGCAACAACCGGTGGAGATGCCCTGTCGTGTGAAAAAAGACATGAATACTTTTCTACAAAAGTTTAGAGATGCTGGACAGGCCAAACCTGCATGGTGAGTCTAAACTATATTTGTACTTTAAGATCAAATAATAGAATACACAAGGCTTATGCTGGGGGCCGACAGCAAGGGCATATCCCCAAAATCCCCCCAATCCTATATATAAATCTATCCATGATAATTGTTAGACTACTGATATGAGCTCAATTTGAGCTACATCAATTTAATAATGGCTAAGGAACCATTTTTTTCCCCACAAAACTCCACCTAGTGAATGAAAATCGCACCATATGTACTCTGGATGGTAGCGAGAAACTTGACATTTGTAAGGTGATCAATACCAACCAAATTTTATTTCAGATGTTCTATTATTGTTTGATTTATGTCCAAAAACAGATTTTAAACTAAAGGTCCCCATTTGGAAGACTTTCTCATTATCATAGAGAAGCTGAAATTGCTAGGGTTCTTCTACTAGGGGTTAGTTATCAGGGGATAAGAAATCCAACCAAATCTGTCCTAGTTATTGTGTTCATACAAAGGATATGTGGCAATGTTTGTGGTAAAACCATTATATCCCTGAAATCAAGTTTCAGGGATATAATAAACAAGTAAATAATAATATATAATATTAACTGTAGAAAGTAACCATATCTGGTTTATATAAATTCCTTTTTATTCATCATTTTTATTCATCGTTATTTTCTTCTGTACTAGATATTGTATGATAATTTTTTTTGTATTTAATTTTTTTTATAATTTTTTTTCTCCCAAAGTGTTGGGATATCATCATCATCTCAAGTTAAAATTCCTGCTCCTCCTCCTGAGCCAGAGGATGACTTCCTCATTCTTGAGGATGATGTACCTCTGTTCTTTTCTATCCCACGTAAAGCCACCGCCAATAAGAGACAGGGACAGAACAAAACTTCCAATACCAACAAAGACCAGAAGACAGAGGAGGATTCAGAAGAGACGACGAAAAAACAACAGGAATTGGAGCAGGGGAAGAGCAAACCAGCAAGTCAGACTGTTGATGAGAAAATGAAAAAGAAGGGCAAAGAGGCAGGTAATGTTGTTACTGAGTCTGATAATGACAATAACGAACACCCAGTGTCCAGTGTCAAGGCTGATGGGATGGATCCAGATAAACCCAATAAAAAGAAACCACAGCGAAAGGAGGCAACATCTAAAGACAGTGACAAGACTGAGGCCAAACCAAGCAGGGAAGTAGATGATGAAAAACCCTCTCAAAGAAATGGAATGAAAACTCAGAAATCTGCTGAGAAGAAGAGGTCAAAGTCTTCAAAAATTAGTAAAGAAAATACCAAAACAAACAAGGCTACATCATCAAAGAAGATCAGAAAGAGGGCGGAGGGACCTGAAGCAGTAAATGAGGCCTCTGAAGAACAACACCTGGAGCAGAGTGATGAGCAACACGTAGATATTCAAGACCAGATTTATCCATCAGGTAGGGGTCCTTTATATGTTATTCTTAATTATATATCCATCCACTCACCTGCTACTGTTAATTACCTGGGTTTGGGTAGCTGGATTTGTAGCTTAAGCAAAGCTATTTTGTGACTAAATATTGAATTCTCTTTTTTTTTAAAGACATTTCAGTGATGGAAGGAGAAGCACCAAATCTTTTACCAAATGGAATTTCAAATGACAACAAACTTTCAAGTACTGACGAATGGAGTTCATCAGAAAATGATGAGATTCACAATAAAAGGAAGAGAAAACAGACAGGACAGTGGTGCTTAAGTAGCCCTCGGAAAACAGAAGAAAAGCCTGTTTCTGACAACCAGCAACCTACAATTAAGAAAACAAAACAGGCCAGTAAAGAGTCCACTGTAGCAGCAGCATCACCTGTGAAATCCTCACCTGCTGGAGGTTTAAAGAAGAGTAATCAGAAGCTGAAGCAGAGACAGAAAACCAATCAAAGAAAATCCAGATGTATCAAAAGAAAACCTACAAGAGGAGGCGGTCCAGACAAGAAGAAAACACATAAACAATCTAATGAAGTTTTGGCAGAGCTGATCCAAGAGCAGGAGCCTGTGGTCCCAGATGAAGACCTAAACGGAGGACAGTCTACTCCCTCCGTCTGCACTCACAGGGACTGCAGCATAAACTCAGGTAAGGTTTGTTCACGCAGGTCAAACCTTAAGCAGAATGTCTATTTTTTATAGTGACTAAAAGTCTTTTAGTTGAACAGTGCTTAATATATGTTGTGTTTTGGGGTGGGGTGAGGTTTTCAAAAGCATAAATCCACGTGTCTTATGAAACAATACCAACCACAGCAGCTTGTGCTTCTTACACAGAACCTGAAGAGCAGACCAGGAAAGTAAAACTGGAAAAGCGGCAAAGAAGATCACCTGGAAACTGGTGGCAAGTTACTCCCACACCTGACAACGAGGAAAGCATTACTTCAGAGCCTCAGCAGCTTAAACCCAAGCAGAGCACACATCAAAAGCGGAAAAAAAGACAGCTGAAAGAGAGATCTCAGGTACTCGGAACTCCCAAGAATGGAACTGCAACTGTTTCATCTGAGCCACCAGGAGGAGCTCATGTTCCTCCTGTAGATCAGCTGACTTCCAGATGCACCCTGTTTAAAGACACTTTGAGCTCAGCCGCACAAACTGCCTCTGTGATCAACAGGGGAAACGTTGGTCAAAATAAAAAAGGTGATACCACAGCACATCCTGCCAAGGACTCCATACAAGTCCCATTTACTGATGGGAATGTCAACAGTGTGGACGCAGGCCAATCCAGAGGCACACAGGACTGCCCCCCCGGCCATGAGTCTTCCCCAGAGAACATGTACGAACAAGTCTCAATGTTTTCATTTATAATTTAATTCCCTCGCCCTTTCCCTCATATGTTAATAATTTTTGGCAGGTGCAAAGCCCTCAGAAGTGGACCGTCTTCCATGATCGAGTTGGCACATGAGGAAGACGAAGACGCAAGTAAGTTTGAAACAATCCCATTTTTCTTCCACACCACATGTATAATAATGCTCAAATCAAATG
The DNA here is from genome assembly GCA_029822895.1 of Maxillicosta whitleyi. Classification (NCBI taxonomy): domain Eukaryota; kingdom Metazoa; phylum Chordata; class Actinopteri; order Perciformes; family Neosebastidae; genus Maxillicosta; species Maxillicosta whitleyi. Next base: position 7,661 of record JAPSES010106242.1, on the reverse strand, counting down.
TTTTCCTCTTTGTAAGAGCTTAATATGTTGCTGCTACCACATTATGGGTATAAACAGTTTTTGTAAAGGACTATCACATAGAAGGTAGAATAAAAGAACTTATCTTTGACTGAATGTCTTAAGATATTCTTTATTTTTTTACTGTCCCTACATGGACATTTGTCTTGGGCAACAATGCTGCTCAGCAGCTGCAATGCTAAACACAATAGAGTGAAAAGATCACAATAAGGTCAGGTTGTGCTGACCTTATTTTCATCTTTTCAAGTACCTTTTTGGGATCCTGTATGCCTTTCATCATCTGGATGTGTGTGTTGACTTCTTCTAAACACAATCCAGTGCAATAAACTGCAATAGAGCATTCTACAGTCTGACCACAAAGACAACTGACAGTAAACACAGATGGCAGCAGAAAACCACATACAACTACATACCAAGAACATGAGAATTATGATGAAGGAATAATAAGGAATAAGGAATATGAGCGTTTTTGTATGTATATATTATATTTATATCTATATAACAGGTGAAAGGCTTTGGCAGTTTTGCACGTCTAATATTTATATATTGAATGATATTAGTTTAAGATAAACTTTATTTTCCCAGAGGCTCAATTTGTTGCACATCCCCCATTAATTCCAATCAGCCTAAACAACCATCATAAAAAACATTCAATTACATACTTCTATTCGAAAGAATATCAGAAGCAGAAACAAATGAGTTCTTATATCGAATAGGGCTGTATCTTGGTAACCAGAAGAAAACAACACAAATGTCATTAGGTTTGAGTCTACAATTGTACTTTACTAACAAGTCATTATAATGTGATTCCTGTATTTCAAGATTTCAATCAGACCTCACAGGTTGAGTATAAATAAGTCTGCTAAAGACCTTGGAAGATTATTATGCTTTTCCTCTCCAGTGCATTCTGCCCTTTGTGTCTGTTTTCATATTGTTGTGTTTGTCATGTGTGACATTCACTAATGCGTAAGACCAGTGTATTTCTGTGTATTTCCCAGCCCTCTACTTCAATATTATTATTCTCAAGAATGTCACAAAATATGTCCCAGATCCTCCAGAACTTATCTAGCTTACCTTTTGTGATATAACTTATTCTCTCCAATGCAAAATACAAGCACATTCCTTTCAACCAATGCACCAAAACACAGGACACTTTAGCGTTTAGCCTCCAAAAAACAAATATTCAGCAAATGTTGTACATTATCAGAGGCAGTAAAGTCTTCTGGATAGATGTGCAGTAGACACCGTTTTGGTTTAAGGGGCACCTCTTCTTCAATTATCTGACTAGCAACCTCTAACACTTTCTTCAAAATGATAAAGATAGTGGACACTCCCACATACAATGAAATAAAGACCCTTTATCATGTTTACATTTAAAACAAGAGTCTGGAACGTTGGGATTGAATCGGTGTAGCTTGGCTGGAGTGATGTATAATCTATTCAACCATTTGTATTGTAGTCATTTAGAGTTTGTGAATGAGCTAAAGTGTATGCTTTAGACCACTCTTCCTCTGTGATATTCTCCTGTAAGTCTGTCTTCCAAGCATAAAGGATATTATTTGATGATTCTGAGGATTTGCTTACCAGGAGGTTATATAATAAAGAGTCCTGTCCTCTGGAGTGTAAGAAATGGATAATCATTTTTTCTAAAATAGAAAGGGGGGGCAGTTGTAAGCTGTAACCTTGGCTGCTCAGGATAAAGCTTCTTAATTGCAAATATTTAAAGAAATGTTTGGAATGACATGTAAACAGACCTTTCATCATATAGGTCATAAACCTTAGCCACACCTTGAGATGACCAGAATTTAAACCCTGAGTCAGGTCTACCAGGTGAAAGGCATTATTGCCATAATTGAGGGAAAACTGATAACGTGTGTGGAAGTTCAGCTAAGTGTGCACAAACTTTAAACCAGACTGACATGGTATTTTTAAGGTAAGGGTTTTTGGTTTTGCTAGTTAAAAGGTTCTTACTGGCAGAATATATATACAAGTTTGGGGGGATTTTGATTTGATGTGATTCTATTGAGATCCAGGATGGAGGATTATCGTTTTCAAAATAAAACATCCCTGCTCTAATTTGAGCTGTCCAGTAATAAAATCCACTCAAAGTTTGTGAGCTGCAATCCACCTCTATCGTATGGTAGATACAAAAGTGATAGCCTGAGCCTGGGGCGTCTGTTGTTCCAAATGAAGTTAGAAGAAAGCTTTCGTAGTGAAGAAAAAAAGGATGATGGTGGTGCAAGTAGGACTGATTGAAATACATATAAAAACTTAGGTAATATTGACATCTTAAGAATATTTACTCGTCCAATCATAGAAATAGGAGTTTTGTCTGTCTGTTCATAAGCTGCGTGACCTTATCGTCAATGGGATTATAGTTGTCGGAAACAATCTTATCAACGCATTGGAGAAATCTTAATGTCTAAGTAGGTGAAGCCTTTAGGGGAAATCAGAAAAGGACATGGTATTGGAGGGTTCTGGACCTCACTTTCATTCATGAACATAATAGCTGTATCATTAAGGATCATGTAATTTTATTCAGATTCAGTAAAACTAATAGTTGTATGTTCTTCTCATGTTTGTGTTAGTTCTCTCATGGTACTCCAGGCTCCTCCCACCATCCAAAGACATGCACTGATAGGTTAATTAGTGAACTGGTGACTCATCCAGGGTGTACCCTGCTTTTGGTCATAGGCAGCTGTGATAATTATGGTGAGAATTAAGTGGGTTCAGAAGCTGAATGGATGAATAAAACTAATACTTGCCTGTTTTTTGTTGTTGTTTTTTTTAAAAATATATATAAGGAGTAGTAAATACATTAAGATGTAGGTAGAAAAAGTAAATGATCATGAAAATAAAAATAGATCAAATCAAACACAATTTTTTTTGTGCTTGACTTGATTAATTTTTAGTTAGCCTAAGGTCAACTTATCGACTAATACCCATGGATACTTGCACCGTTGATTAACAGGCTGACCATAAATTACAGATGAGTAAAAGAGGAGGCTTTTTAAGGCCATCAAAGTATAATTTCCATCATTTTAGACAAGTTTATGTCCACAAATGAGTATTTGTACTGGTTCAGATTCAGAAAACTTTATTTGTTCAATGTGATAAACATGAATCAGTATAAAAAGACAAGAGCATTTGAAGGCAAATACCCATAAATGCATTGAATTACTAAGTTATTCATTCACTAGACTATCATTAGTTTTAGCATCACTGAGTAGGAACACATTGATGGAGATATCCACACATTTGATGATGTATTTGCTGCTATAAAGACACTAATGCACATTTATAAACAGAGTAAATAAAAGCGATAGAAGATAATTGACATCAGATTAAAAGATTTTGACGTTTTGAGTTAAAAATCAACCAGCCAACACATGAATCATAAGTGGATGTTGTCTGTGCTGGTGAGACTGTCTGTCTGAGTGGTAGGATCACAGTTTATAGACAGTGATTTAGATGCTTTCATTTGACATGTAACTCAGTTTGTAAATTCACAGTGTTTACAGTGTGTAGTAAATAACTTGTGGGCAGAGTTGTAACTCATCAAATGGAAGCAGAAGTTGGAATATAATTTTAGAGACATTGGAGAGGTCACTGTTAAATAAGTTGGACTCCAAACATGCAGCCAACAGTGTTTTAAATGTGCTGCTACAATTGTAATATTCACTGTAATGTTGTGAATTAAAAATACAGCAGCTCTGACTTTTACTCCTGTAAGTAAAACTATATTAAAGTTAAACCATCTATGTAATGGATAGTGTTAAATGAGTGAAATTAATATTTAAATGTTAATTTGGTCTGATAAATACTACATTATTTATTAAGCCTTAATGGTAACAACAGATTTTTCTATTGCATACTAGCACCAACCTTGCTCCGTTTATTTATGATAATGAAGTGTACTGTCTTTTGTTTGTTTCAGCGCTCCCGTCATCCAGAGTGGTGCCCTCTGTTCTCTGTGCTTCAGACCTCTGCGCTCCTCCTCTCAGACCGCTGGTCTTACAGGCCAAGGATAAGGTCACCCTGAACGAGTGGCTGAAGACTGTGTGGTCCACAACCCTGGACAACGGTACACGCATACTGGATTCAAATATCTAAGAACAGTTATCTTGGGGGTTATGTTCATTTGTGTGCTTACGTTATGTCACTGCCAGGATGTCAGTGGTGCCAAATTAATATTAATACTTTAAATTAAAAATAAATTACCAGGGAAATGTTCTGAGTGACTAAGTTCAGTTGTGCAGTGTATATTTACAGGCTTTTATTGTGAAATTTTGGCAATCTGTGGTGGTTTGCATTATTAGATGTTTTTAAATAGATACCATACAATTAACAATCTTCTGCTTTGGAAAAAATGCTTAAATACATTGATGGTGATTTCATTCTAATCTGTAAAAAGTAGAATACTAAGGAGATGCGTTTCTAAAATGTTATTCTCTTCTCATCCCTTTAAAGATGCTCATTTAGTCTGCTCGTTATTATCCTCACAGATGAAGCTGAAATCACTCCAGACCAGTTTGACTGGTACTTTTATCAAGGCAGAGCGATTGGCTTCATGATGGATCTGCACTGTGGGTCCATCTGTACTGGAAAGATCCTGCTGGGCTCCTTCATGAAGAAGCCTCTGTGGGTGGACCACAACGCCACAACTGTCAGTCTGCCTCTGATTTTGTAATGTGTGCGCCTCACACTCCACTTATACTCTAATGTTCTTAAAATATTGTCCAACTTTATTCTTTGCTGCTTTTATGCTTTTACAGGTTTTTAACTTATTAACAAGCTCTGTGACCGTGAAGGTGGACTGCAATGAATCCCGTTACAACGCGGGCCAGTCCTTTATCGTGCCATGTGGTAAGAGCATATTAAGACTGGATTAAATTTTAACAAACTGTTTAATTTCCCTGAAGATGTTTGAAATCATAACGGCCTGTTTTCACATTATGGTTAGTGCTCCACTAAATCAGACTACACATCTACCAAAGCTGTTGAACTGGACTCGCCCTCGTTCTTTGGGTGGGGTTTGTATCATTACTGATGTCACTGTTCTGCACTCACAGGTCACGCCTACAGCTTCCAGAACGTCAGTTCACAGCCCGCAATTTTATACTTCACCAGAGTCCTTGCAGAGGATGTGTGATGGTTGGATCAGCCCCCACATGACAGAAAATGACCAAACTGTTAGAGGTGTATTTAATGAAATGTAGATATGACTTTATTTCAGTACTTAGTTATGTTTTCTGTTTCAGTTGGGTGCAGCATTTTTAAAAACATTTAACTGTAGCTGTCATAAAGAATGTCTTGCATAAAAAAAAAATTGTAAATAAAAATTTGTGATTTTTGCTACTTTAAATTTGTATTATTTTTTTTTGGTGGGGGGTTGGGGTTGTATTGTTTCTTACAATGACACTGTACATGTAGTCTAGTTTACACATGAAGAGCAAAGTCTTTAAGAAGATGCATGTTGTGTAGTGTAGTAGTAGTTGTGTGTGGTCTTTAGTAAAGGTGCACAAATACCGTCCCTATGCCATGATCACAGAACTGTAGCATGTCTTCAGTGTTATTTGGACAGCACTGCAGTCAAAAAAACAAGTCACTTTATTTTAACTTTGTTCTTAAATGGGAATGAACACTAGTTAAAGACCCATGAACTTTTCTGATTAAAAGCCAAGTAATAAATCACACATAAGAACTTAAAAAGTAAAGTTGAATGGAATAACTGAAGCCTCACAGATGAAGACCATCCTTTAACATCAGTTCACAGTGAGTGCACACAGACAACATACCCACCGCTCAGCCATCAAACATTTACTGACCTACTTCTCAAAGGTTGAATGATGTTTCACTGATAACCTACATGTTTACAAAAATAAGGACCTTGGGAGTGTTTGAGGCTTTGGTAAACCTTGAATTATCAGTCATTTGATTCATGTGTCAGTTAATAATAGAATATAAAAACAGTTTTATTATGTCAGGCCCTTTTTTAAAAACAGATGTTTCTTCAGGCGATAAAATGTCCATCACTAATGACACCCAGAAAGTGCAACTCAAACGCACTAACATTCAGGACTTGAATACCAAATAGATGAAATGAGTCTTCTCCGCAGCAGAGTTTCCCAGCATCCCACAGTCTGCTAGTTTGATAATTTATCACCTCTGAATGTCTGGTTTTTAGCTGCACAGTGCCTGACTTGCCTGGGGGCAGGATCTCCTTCAGAGGAGTAGAGTGGCTGCTGGTTTGACCAGAGTATACGGCAGAACCGTCTCCTGGATCTTTAATTATGAACCATGGCTGTGTCCAAATATGGTGCCTGTAACACATCTGTGCTTCTGGACCAGCCAGGACACAGCCCCTCTGCTGCTGTTTGTGCAGGATTTCATGTTCACAATAAATATTCAAAGATTAGACTTTAGTCAACCCTTTGCTGTTTAGCCTGTGTTTTTTACTCATACACAGAAGGTGCCCCCTGGGGGGTAAGGGGTCTGGGAGCTTTTACTCTGGCCCATCCTCCTGATCAGGGAAGCCTTCAGGTCACATTGAAGCCGCAGCCAGACTCACAGGCGGATCAGCTGCAGGCGTCAGGTTTTGTACACTTTGTAAAACCTGTGAACCATCACAAACTAAAGGACGAAGCTGCACGTTTGTCTTTCTGTAGCTGTGCAATCCCATCCTGGATAAGTTGGTTTAAGTGATGAGACAAGCTCTGAATAATGTATCCAAGTCGCTGCCTCACACTGAACGTAATCTCATCCCTCAGCAGCTAAATGCACTTCCCTGCTCATCGCTGTCCCTTAATGCATCTAGCGTCAGTGTATTTTTTTTTATAAAAGAAAAAAAAAAGTGACTTCCTCACAGACCAGTAACTGTAGATTTTACATCTAACGGGAATCAACAGGTGTATTTATAAAATTCATCTCTATTTCCTCAGCTCTGTTTTTTATTATTTGATGCAGGACACGATGTTGTGTTTGATTTGAGTCATTCTGCAAAAAGCTGCAAAATGAGTGGATGACAGCTTTTACTGGGAGAAAATGAGACTCTGAACACTGTCTTTAAAGCCATTTCACTAAACGTTGGTATTTATGAATAATCATCTCTAAGTAGGCTACATTTTTATCCCAATGGTTTTAAAGGAACAAACAGCGTCAGTCTGTAAGCTGGTGGTCGGTGGATACATTCAGTAATCACACAATATTAATTACACAGTATTTGCTTCCTCTGAGCTTTGCATGCTATGAATTCATTTGAACACACAAAAGCCATACAAATTGTTCCGATTAAATCTGTGTCTCAAGTCTTTTACAAACGTCAAGCATTGAGTATAACTTCCTTCCTTTCTTTCTTCAAACCTTTGTTCCTTTTGTTGAAAAATGTGTGATTTATGACTTAAACCACAGAAGAGAGTAGATAGGAGAGAAGTTTGTTTACTAAGGAATGTGGACAATTTCTGCAACAAACAAGCAACTTAGACTAACAAGTAAAATGGATTATTTACTGCACTGCCTTGTTTTGTACTATGTGCAATGTTTACATGCACTATATATACCGGGGGGGGGGGGGGTTCAAACTCATGTTAGTTCAGTTCCACATTCAGCCAAAGTTGATCTGAAGTAAAATAATAATATATAAA